>OX465272.1:4111188-4313624 GCA_949987775.1 Aproaerema taeniolella
AACGTTATTTTCTTTCCCTAACAGACATGTACGAACAAATCCTGAAATTCGGCGCGGAAATAGTGCGTGCGTTACGCGGGGCCACAGCGCCGGTGTTAGTGTACATCCCGCCCGGGGCCGAACTCAGGGGCGGAGCGTGGGCCGTCGTGGACCCCAGCGTCAATAGCACCAGGATGGAGATGTATGCTGATCCAGATGCCAGGTGAGGGGATTTAGAGTATACCTTAACGTAATAGAAATACAGTTGACCTGTAGGGCTATGATGATCGCCATGACATATTATCTCACGCGTTATCTCGTGGTCACGTGACTGTTTCGACCAATGAGATTACGAGAAAGCGTCACGTGACCACGAGACAACGCGTGAGATAATGTCGTTGCGATTATCATAGCCCTGCTGGTGTCTAATAGACACCAAATAGTACAACATTTAATTAGAGTTGTTTAATAGTAGATTAAGCAGCAAGGGGATAAAACAGTGTATTAAGTCACGGGCAGCATATTGAATCCTGAGCGAAATGAAGGATTCTGTAGTTCATTCCCGAACGTAGTGAGGGAATTAAGATGTTAATTCCCGAGCGGAGCGAGGGAATTATGTTAAGAATCCTGAATGAAGCGAAGGATTCAAGTCTGCCCAAGACTAAGACACTTTTATCCCCGAGAAGCTTACTCTACTTTATACACCTACTGTGAGGTTAAATAAAAAAGAAATCATAAATTCATCCCATCAATAATGTTTTGAGCCTCCGTTTCTATGTCAGAGTCGCTGGAATTACCTACATACTGGACTTTTTTTTAGATTTATTAAAAAAGCTTACCAAACAATTTAGTAATTCGCGGTAAAATTCACAGATCCAAAATCACCGACGACGTTTTCTTATAATATTTAGTTCCGAAGGCAAAGGAAAGTCAATAGCTAAGACATACAGCCAAGTTTTTATACTAAATATTTTTCATAAAAGTAAAATCTCTTTGATGTGTCAAATATAGTTAAAATCTCCTTGGACCAAGGAAGTTAAGCCTTCAATAGCTTTGTTTTTTTTTTCGAAATTATTTTTGATAGAAGTTTTTGTTGAAATTTTGGCGTTCCATATTTAAATGTCATTAATGCCCAAGGGAAGTTCCATACAATTTTATTTCCCTTAAGCTTTAATGGCTTACTTTTAAATATAGAATACTTGACTTATAATACGTGCTCCAGATGCAGGTGGTGTATAAAT
Source organism: Aproaerema taeniolella (assembly GCA_949987775.1). Lineage (NCBI taxonomy): Eukaryota > Metazoa > Arthropoda > Insecta > Lepidoptera > Gelechiidae > Aproaerema > Aproaerema taeniolella. Next base: position 4,112,409 of record OX465272.1, read on the forward strand.
TAATTTTTAGAAACTGAGTCAGTATACTTCTGTAAACAATTTATAATTTTAATTTATTTGTCTTGACAATCTGTCCCGCGCTTGTTTACGGCTCATGCCATACAAATATTACACACACGGTTGTGCAAGAATCGCGCGAAGGTTTAATATTAACTGCTGACATTAAATTACATTTTAGTTTTTTTACCGGCCCATATGCGTCCTCACCGAGAGGCGCGGGCCTCCCTTCTACACACTATGGGGATTTAGTCCATAGTCCACCACGCTGGCCCAATGCGGGTTGGTGGACCGCGAGCCGAGCGAAAATGAATTTTCTTGGACGGACGGGTTTCATCACGATGTTTTCCTTCACCAGCAAGTGATAACTAAAAAATAAAAATAAAAAATAAAATATCTTTATTTCACTTTAAACAATTTAAAAGTAAGCGAGTCCCTAGTGTCTCCGTTTAGGCTTTTCGCCTGTGTTTGGAGCCACCGCTCTTCGTGAGACCATTCTATTCTTAATTTTAATTTTAAATCTATAGGTACTTATCACAAATTAACACAAAATAAAAATATATATCATAAATTCATAATGTTAGTAAAAGTTGAAAGAGAGTGTGTGTGTGTGAATGTGTGCGTGTGCGTGTGCGTGTGTGTGTGTGTGTGTTACGAGTGTTTATTAATGTAAGTATCTGTTATATTCATATGTTATCTGAGGTGGAAGAGCCGCTGAAAGGCCAGCCCTACGACTATGTGTTGGGATCAGTAACAGTAAAATGAAATCTAGAAATCCGAAAAGACGAATTTAGTGGTACAGGCTCGCACCAGGATTTGAACCCGCGACCTTCTGATTAGTTATATTTATTTTTATTTTTTGTGACGATCATAACATGAGCTGACTTAACTAATTTATTTAATTTGACTTGATATGTTTTGTTGTTAAATAAATAAATCTAATCTAATTATCAAGGGGATTAAGGCCATAGTCCACCACGCTAGCCCATACAGATTGGTGGACTTAATAAAGAACGCCCTTATCAAAGTTGATTGTGTTGTCAACAGAGGGGGCGTGTTAGAAGCGGAGGGTATAGTGGAGGTGAAGTTCAAGCAGAGAGACATCCTGAAGACCATGCACCGGATGGACCCGCAGCTGTTGAGGCTCAGCGCCAGGATATCAGGTATATACATACATATACACACTCACATATAGACACTCACATATACACACGCACATACACACTTACACACAGACTGACACACACTTACACACACACTAACACACACTAACACACACTAACACACACACAAACACACACACACACACACACACACACACACAAACACACACACACACACACATACGCACCTTGCTACATGCTCGACCACATTTTGCTCCTGAGCTTTTGTGGTCAAGAGCGAACCTACCCTATTAATAAGTGAAACTTTGTGAGGATGTATGGATATTTTCACACTCAAACGGCAGGACCGATTTTGATAAAGTTTGGATGGAGGTAGCTGACACCCCAGATTAACACATAGGCTACATAATTTTTCCTAATTTCCACGATAACGAAGTCCCGGGCAGAAACCTATTCCTCTACAAATTAAAATTAGAACAGTACCAGGGGGGTGTCACTCCTTTGTTTAGACATGTTCTCGCGGCGGTGTACTGAGTATGCAGCGAGCGCGGGCTGACACTCAGCGTGAGCCGTATTGGTCGCGTGTTCAACTAAATTATTATTATTATTATTATTATATATACTTTATTGCACAATAAAACAGGACATCACAGAAACATAAAAACACGGAAAAATGTACAATAGGCGGCCTTATTGCTAAACAGCAATTTTTTCAAGGCAACCTGACCTGAATAATAAGTGTATCTACTTATTTACAATATTAAAACCAGACGGAAACACGTTTTGCCATCACAATAGTCTGTAGGTGTCTGTAGTTAGTAGGTATGTAGGCTAGGTATCAAATAACATGGTTGGTTATGTTAACTTGTGTTTTTACTTACTACACTTCCTAACTAAAGTTACTCTTGATTTTATAAGCAGTATTATCTTACTTAATTAATTTCAATAATAATTTTACCTCTAAATCGGCGGCGAGTGTTAATGAGCTCTCGTCGCGAACGCAGCATCGAGTCGGCGGTGCGCAATAGAATATGAACGCTAGCGGCCGACTATAAGTTTCAATTTCTCTTGCAAGCCTGTTTTGCTCGCAATAGTAGGCAATTTTTTATGCCTAAAGTTGACTTTTGTTAGAGAGTGAGTTTTATTAAATGGTTTTCTTTCTCAGAATTGAAAGAACAAATAAAGGAGATTTCGAAGAACTTCGATCGACGAGGCTCCATCGACGACGCGATCATCAAAACGGATGTCGGGAGACAAGGTAACTAATAATAGGTCTTTACCTATGAAATTGCCGTTTTTCATACAATATTTTTGGAAAACTGAATTTTCCATACTAACGTTTTTAAATTTTTCTCGGGAATGCGAAATCCAAATTTAGCAAATTTTTGTAGGAAGGTTTGGACAACATTAAGTTAATTTTCATCATACTTTCTTTATTGAAAGCTGTAACTGTAACAACGGTACAGCAAAAATAAGCAATGAAACGGGCAACGGATGAAACGAGCTATATTTGAGCTTCTTTTTCAGCAAATAAATCTAAAGTAAATATGTATTAATTTGACTCAATATCTCCGTTATATGGCCAAGGTTTTAAATAAAAAACAATTTAAGTAATAGCTTGAGAAAAAATCGGCAATTTCATAGGTAAAGACCTATTATATATACATTTCTACCAGCACATATACGTCCCCACCTCAGGGCGCGGGCCTCCCTTCGAAACACGAAGGGGATTTAGGCCATAGTCTAGGTTTGGAGGACCACGCGTCTTTCGAAAACTTCATCACGATGTTTTCCTTCACCGTTGAGCAAGTGATAATTGATTAGAAATCTGTTTATAAATCCGAAAAGACGAATTGACTGGTACAGGCCCGCACTAGGATTTGAACCCGCAACCTTCTGGTTACAAGTCTGCCTCATTACCAACTGGGCCATCACCGCTAACAAAGACATACGTATTTAAATTTAAAAAATCGTTCAAATATGAACTGAATTAAAACTTTAATGACATAAAAGTAACTTTTTAAATTACGTGTTTTTTACTTTTAAATATTACTCCATTTTTTTAAATTAATAAATAAATTAAAATGGGTAATTATTATCTTACGCCTGACAATATTTTTATTTTTCACATTAAGAATAATGACAAAAACAGCACTAAAACATTCAGTTCTCTAATGTATTATTTTAGAGAATGTTTTTATTAACTTGGACCCAAAGTTATTTTTGTATCGGAATAAAAAACCGACCTCCATACTGAAATAGTACAACTCTATAAGTAAGTATAACTTGTGTGTTTGTCCGTAGCGGAGGCTAAGGTCCGTGAGTTGGAGACAGAGCTGCTAGCTGCTGAGAAGTCAGCCAAGACGAGGGAAAAGGAACTCAGTCCCATCTACCACGAGGTAATTAATTAAAGTATTTTCTTCATTATAAATCTTAATATGCCTCTTAAGGCGACTACAGCACCCGATAAAGGCAGCACACATAGGAATAGTGCCATCTCCGTCTCTCAACAGGCCTGGGCCGGCAGTGCGAACAGTGTCGATACACGAAGTTTACGGACTATGAAAGCGTGCGTGCGTAAAAACATGTTCGAAAGTTAGAAAAATGAGATTTATGGAAAGGTAACAGCTTAAATCGAAAAATGTGTTAACTACTTATCAAGAGTGTTCAATCACGAACATTTTGATAGCAAATTCAAGTTCATGTGTGCATTTTACTATAGTTTTTACACTTCGATCAACTATAAAGAACTAGATACACAATCCACAACAAAAAAGTTCCCTCACTAAATGATCACCCACTTGACGTTTTGGGTTGTCTTTTCGTTTAGTAGCATTCGTTCGTTCCGAAAGTAACCATGCCTCAGTGCGCAGTGAAAAATTGTAAAAATCACACCTCCAGAACATTAAAGGAATATGGAATGACATTTTTTAAATAAGTAGTTTTGTAATTATTATATGTGAATTGAAATTATCTTGGTATTTGGCCAAGAAAAGGTTAAAAAACATTTTTTTAGTTTAATTTAATAACATTCGGCGAGAGTATAACCCTTTAAATTGAATAGACACTAGCGGAACTTACAAATCCATACCGTTGTATTTCAACATCATTTGTTCGGGTTATGCAGTAACTCTGTTCTAAAACAAATAGAGACGCTTTTTTTTTCTATTGTTTTTTTTTTCATTTTCATCTGTGTTATAAAATTTAAGTGTAAAGAGTAACATATATATTAATTCTGTTTTCTATACTTACATTAAAGGTATTATGGCAAAACCATTAATCATGTAAAATTGAATTAATAAAAAATTTTACGTGCGTGACGTTTACAAACATAAAGTTTTATTGGATTTTTAGTTTTCCTAGAGATCCTGTGCGATGTGGACAGTGGACATACGTGGTCGCACGTCAAAGATGTGAAGATTTTTTCTAGCCGTCGCAAAGTAGTGTCTTTTGCTCCAAGCATTTTTTAGAAAGTGACTCGTATGTCATTACAAAAGGAGTCAAAAGGTTACACAAAACAGCTGCACCTCAAATAGTATGTACCTTTTTATCACTTTTGATTTGGAGTTTCTTGTATTGAATAAAATAAAAAAAATATGTTTCATCTTCAGTTCAAAGATGATGACAGCGAAGAAGACAAATGTTTTTTTTTGAGTTAGTTGCTTTTTTTTAAATAAATTATTACTTGTACTTAAATATCTATTTAGTTTCATAGCTAATGTCCTCTCTTAAATCTCAATAGGTCATTTCTGTTCAAAAAATTATACTAAGTTTTAAATAAGCAAAACATAATATATGTGTAATCGGGAAAGACAGTTCTTTTCTTTTTTTATAAGTTATTTCATATTTCATAAAAAAATAAGCATAGAATATTAGGTTTATAAGCAATAATTAAGAAGAATGGCGGCGGCTGTGATTATCAATTGTAATGTATATTAATCGTCGGTTAATTTGAAATGAATGTGATTTTTTAAATAATAAAAAACCATAAAAACTAAAATAAAAGTAAGCGGCTGAACCAATTTTGATAAATCATATCTGAAATCCAGCGCAAGAAGAAGCTTTCGAATAAAATAAACTGCACCATTAACATCATCCGTTTAAGAGCTATGATGCTCCTATACATACACAACACAATCAGGGGTTAAAAAGAAAACCACACCATTTCGTAGCATTTTGAATTTGTTATAAAGTTTAGACGAAGATTTTTAAATGTGAAATCGACCCAACTAATATATTTTTAAAATTAACAAAGGCAACTCCACTCCTCCCATGTTCTACGTGACAGCCAGTGTCATCAAATTGTCTTACGTTATCCTTTGTTCAAAACCAAAAGTGGTATTTTACAAATTAAACAGATTTTATTTTCGACCTTATAATATTACGTTAAAGTTTAAATTAGATTAAAATGTTTGACACTTTAGAACTCTTTCATAATACATGAAGTGGTATACAACTATCTAAGTACGTATTGTAGTTAGGACACTTTTAAATTTCATTTTGTATGGGACTGTGTATCTAGTTTTATATAGTTGATCGAAGTTTTTACAGCTTAAAAGATACACAATATTGGGTATTTAGAGGTGACTTTGTGAGCTTTTTCTATAGAACCAAAAGTGCTGAATCATGTTTTCAGCAAACTATTTATCTAGTTTATGTCCTTAATATTACCGTAGTATTTTTTTTCTTCGATTTAATGCAGTGTGTCATGCTTATCTACGCATCATAAAATCGTAATTTAGGTGCTGTAGTCGCCTTAAATTTGTCACTAAATTGTACATCTGTGTTTAGTTCATCAAATTCGTATAAAACATGTTATAAATAGATGTTACACAAAAAAGTACAATCATATTTTGCTATATAAAATCAGTCATTATGTAAATCAAGATTAATAAATAAAATTATACATTTCTCAAAATAGTGTCACATTCATTAGATATTGTCATGAATTAAAAAAAAAATTATATTATAGAAAAAAAAATTATATCATAGATATCATTCATTTATGAATTTAATATCATTTATTTTAAGAATACCGTCCGTAGATAATAATTCGTTCCCGTAATTCCCACGGGGACGAAGTCCCGGGCGGAAAGCCAATTGAAAATATTAATAATATATTTTTTGTCGTAGGTTGCTGTCCAATTCGCAGAACTGCACGACACTGTCGAGAGAATGTACGAAAAAGGCTGCATATGTGTAAGTATTTTGCAATTTTTCTATCTCACGCTTATACAGTAGGAGACTCAAGTTTTGATCTATACTTGAGTATTCATTTTCTTTTTCTCTCACTATCAATATGACAAAGACAACTGCTACTTCAGTATAGATCAGAGTCTGAACCTCGTTCTGTAATACGGACCATAATCCCTTCTCGGGTAGGGAGATCGTCATGTGGTTCTATTGTAGAATTATTTGACGTTACATTTGACATTCATTCTGGGGGTTATTAGATGAAATATGGGTATAGTGGTGATAGTGATAGGTTGTTTGCCTTTCGCCCACGATACAGCAAAACCCTCGCGTCCCAATATTTACTGGTTTCTTCAATATGCCTAGCCCCCCCATTGCGGTAAGTTTTAACGTGTTTACTAAAGCTAAACCTCTCATTTTTCCATTGTATTCAGCCAACGAAAACGTGAGCGTTTTAGCTTTGGTAAACATGTTCAAACTTACCGTACTCGGGTTGTAGGAAGGGTTGGCAGGGGCTAGTGGCAGTTGCCCTCAATGCCAGTTGCCCCTGTTCAATTTGCCCTTTTTCCCAGTTGCCCTCGATAAAGAGAATGCCTATGCCTTTGCGGTGTTTTTTTGCTTAATACTGTCCACAGTAAAAGTGGTTAACATTCTTCTTCGTGCTCCATAATGGATAACAACGAAATATTATCACAAACATGTTTTAAAATATTTATACCGTAGAAAAATGTTGACCCCATACCATAGCCAAATAACACAAATATTTATTGTGTTCTCAGAAGTATTTTACCAAAATGCGGTGTGGTAGAGTTAAGTACCTTTTATATTGTTAAAAACATATAACGCAACGATATGCAGAAAAAAAAACTTCAGTTTTGAAATTTTCGCAACATATTAGCTCAATTATTGTCATTAAACCAAAAGTGTAACATAGTATTTTAGTTAGATGCTATTTATATTATTTTTTATTTAAAATTATTGATTTTGTTTTTTGTTGATTTTGCATGATTTAAATGGTTGTTATAGTTGTTAAAGTTTATTGGGCCCCCAATTTTAAAAGGCTGAGTAAAAGTTTCACCTAATATACAGAATAAATAAACACATTGATATCTGCACACTGATACATTTTAAGTTTTATTTAAAAATAGCATTCTGCTCGGGACTTCGTTCTCGTGAGAATTCGGGAAAATTATGTAGCCTATGTCCATCGGGGATAATGTAGCTTTCTAATGGTGAAAGAATTTTTCAAATCGGTCCAGTAGTTTCGGAGCCTATTCAATTCAAACAAACAAACAAATCTTTCCTTTTTATAATGTGTATAGATTAAATAATTTTAAATTATAACTGTTGTTCTCAACAGTACAGAATAGTAGGTATTAACTTTAATAAAATTTATGGAGGGTGACTTGGAATGAGGGCAAATGGAACATGGGCAACTGGCATTGAGGGCAACTGCCGCTAACGATGGCGCATAAAAACGCCATACAATAAAACAAGTTTCTCGTTACTCTTTAGGCTAGATCGTAACTTCAATTTACAAGTATTTTGAGCCATATAAAAATACTTACATTGATAATGTTTAACTAAATTAAGTGCATTAATCATGTAATTGTAAATTCTCCTGCGCGTTTGTCGCAACTTTGAAATATTGTTACTTATCGGTGAAGACCTACACTTGGCTTTTAGTTACATTTAATTTTTTTTTCTAGTTATTGTTCTCCTAAAATTTAATAAAAAATAAATATCTAACGAGGCACTGTCCCCACCCAGGATATAATCCCATGGCGTACTTCCCGCGCCCTCCTCCACTGGCGGCTGAAGCGCCTCCTCAGACAAAACGAACAGGAGCGGCGCATACACACCGCCACACGCGGCGCCGGGGACATGGACCAGCGCGCCGCCGCCGCCACGCTACGCCGGTGGTTCACTGAGGATAGGGGGGAGACGCAGGTAATACATACATACATACATACATACATACATACATACATACATACATACATACACACCGCCACACGCGGCGCCGGGGACATGGACCAGCGCGCCGCCGCCGCCACGCTACGCCGGTGGTTCACTGAGGATAGGGGGGAGACGCAGGTAATACATACATACATACATACATACATACATACATACATACATACATACATACACACCGCCACACGCGGCGCCGGGGACATGGACCAGCGCGCCGCCGCCGCCACGCTACGCCGGTGGTTCACTGAGGATAGGGGGGAGACGCAGGTAATACATACATACATACATACATACATACATACATACATACATACATACATACACACCGCCACACGCGGCGCCGGGGACATGGACCAGCGCGCCGCCGCCGCCACGCTACGCCGGTGGTTCACTGAGGATAGGGGGGAGACGCAGGTAATACATACATACATACATACATACACACCGCCACACGCGGCGCCGGGGACATGGACCAGCGCGCCGCCGCCGCCACGCTACGCCGGTGGTTCACTGAGGATAGGGGGGAGACGCAGGTAATACATACATACATACATACATACACACCGCCACACGCGGCGCCGGGGACATGGACCAGCGCGCCGCCGCCGCCACGCTACGCCGGTGGTTCACTGAGGATAGGGGGGAGACGCAGGTAATACATACATACATACATACATACACACCGCCACACGCGGCGCCGGGGACATGGACCAGCGCGCCGCCGCCGCCACGCTACGCCGGTGGTTCACTGAGGATAGGGGGGAGACGCAGGTAATACATACATACATACATACATACATACATACACACCGCCACACGCGGCGCCGGGGACATGGACCAGCGCGCCGCCGCCGCCACGCTACGCCGGTGGTTCACTGAGGATAGGGGGGAGACGCAGGTAATACATACATACATACATACATACATACATACATACATACATACACACCGCCACACGCGGCGCCGGGGACATGGACCAGCGCGCCGCCGCCGCCACGCTACGCCGGTGGTTCACTGAGGATAGGGGGGAGACGCAGGTAATACATACATACATACATACATACATACATACACACCGCCACACGCGGCGCCGGGGACATGGACCAGCGCGCCGCCGCCGCCACGCTACGCCGGTGGTTCACTGAGGATAGGGGGGAGACGCAGGTAATACATACATACATACATACATACATACATACATACATACACACCGCCACACGCGGCGCCGGGGACATGGACCAGCGCGCCGCCGCCGCCACGCTACGCCGGTGGTTCACTGAGGATAGGGGGGAGACGCAGGTAATACATACATACATACATACATACATACACACCGCCACACGCGGCGCCGGGGACATGGACCAGCGCGCCGCCGCCGCCACGCTACGCCGGTGGTTCACTGAGGATAGGGGGGAGACGCAGGTAATACATACATACATACATACATACATACATACACACCGCCACACGCGGCGCCGGGGACATGGACCAGCGCGCCGCCGCCGCCACGCTACGCCGGTGGTTCACTGAGGATAGGGGGGAGACGCAGGTAATACATACATACATACATACATACATACATACACACCGCCACACGCGGCGCCGGGGACATGGACCAGCGCGCTGCCGCCGCCACGCTACGCCGGTGGTTCACTGAGGATAGGGGGGAGACGCAGGTAATACATACATACATACATACATACATACATACATACACACCGCCACACGCGGCGCCGGGGACATGGACCAGCGCGCCGCCGCCGCCACGCTACGCCGGTGGTTCACTGAGGATAGGGGGGAGACGCAGGTAATACATACATACATACATACATACACACCGCCACACGCGGCGCCGGGGACATGGACCAGCGTGCCGCCGCCGCCACGCTACGCCGGTGGTTCACTGAGGATAGGGGGGAGACGCAGGTAATACATACATACATACATACATACATACATACATACACACCGCCACACGCGGCGCCGGGGACATGGACCAGCGCGCCGCCGCCGCCACGCTACGCCGGTGGTTCACTGAGGATAGGGGGGAGACGCAGGTAATACATACATACATACATACATACACACCGCCACACGCGGCGCCGGGGACATGGACCAGCGCGCCGCCGCCGCCACGCTACGCCGGTGGTTCACTGAGGATAGGGGGGAGACGCAGGTAATACATACATACATACATACATACACACCGCCACACGCGGCGCCGGGGACATGGACCAGCGCGCCGCCGCCGCCACGCTACGCCGGTGGTTCACTGAGGATAGGGGGGAGACGCAGGTAATACATACATACATACATACATACATACATACACACCGCCACACGCGGCGCCGGGGACATGGACCAGCGCGCCGCCGCCGCCACGCTACGCCGGTGGTTCACTGAGGATAGGGGGGAGACGCAGGTAATACATACATACATACATACATACATACATACATACACACCGCCACACGCGGCGCCGGGGACATGGACCAGCGCGCCGCCGCCGCCACGCTACGCCGGTGGTTCACTGAGGATAGGGGGGAGACGCAGGTAATACATACATACATACATACATACATACATACACACCGCCACACGCGGCGCCGGGGACATGGACCAGCGCGCCGCCGCCGCCACGCTACGCCGGTGGTTCACTGAGGATAGGGGGGAGACGCAGGTAATACATACATACATACATACATACATACATACATACATACATACACACCGCCACACGCGGCGCCGGGGACATGGACCAGCGCGCCGCCGCCGCCACGCTACGCCGGTGGTTCACTGAGGATAGGGGGGAGACGCAGGTAATACATACATACATACATACATACATACACACCGCCACACGCGGCGCCGGGGACATGGACCAGCGCGCCGCCGCCGCCACGCTACGCCGGTGGTTCACTGAGGATAGGGGGGAGACGCAGGTAATACATACATACATACATACATACATACATACATACACACCGCCACACGCGGCGCCGGGGACATGGACCAGCGCGCCGCCGCCGCCACGCTACGCCGGTGGTTCACTGAGGATAGGGGGGAGACGCAGGTGAGTCAAGTTTCTCCCACCAAAGGATGTCATTTTCATAAAAAATACCCATTATACCCCTATGTTGATAGCCGCCATCTTGGATTTTTTTTTCATCCCTTTATTCGAAGTGTCGCTTTGTTCCTCTTTAAGCGGTAGTAAAAGAGCTCTTTTCTGTTAAGAACTTTTTAGCGGGCGTAAATAAGATTTGAATTTAGAACATGTGTCATTCATAGAAATCGAACGCAAATTGTATGAATACTGGCTGGTACATACGTGTTGATTGCACGACGGCGGCCCCCGCGCTAAATTAAAAAAACCGGCCAAGAGCGTGTCGGGCCACGCGCATTGTAGGGTTCCGTAGCAGCATGGTTCAAATATGCAGCTGGCTTCTTAATTCTACAAGCATATTATCATAGTTTATGTTAAAATCCCCAAATACTATACTTAGTATCATAAACAAATGTATTAAAAAGTTTGGCCTAAATATAACAGAATGGAAGTATTTAATGCGCGAGCGAAGCGAGCGCGACTTTTTTTTTGCGACAATTTTATTCTAAGGAATAATATAATAATATCAAGCTAAGCAGGTGTATATTTTTAATGTCGTTTTCGTAATTAGCACCCACAAAAACCTATTGAACGACACCTGAAGTGTCAATATGTTACAGCTTGGCTTTCGGCTCGCCTCACTTTTAGCGTGGAACCTTGTATGTCAACCATTTTGGATTAGGGTACACTTCGTCGTAAATGCTACCCTCGGGAATTATTCCACATTTTTGTTCATTATAAAAATTAATGTTTCCTAAACGGATTGCTGAATCGAAAAACGTTTGTAGTAAACCCCTTCTATCTTTTAAAAAGCTATCCTATGATAACGCACTCGATGATATCGGCTAGAAAAAAAACCATCGCCCATTCACGTTAATGGGAAACACCAAAATATTTTTTTTCTACAATTTTATTTTTTAGATTTGTCACCACAATCAATAGGTATGTATGACCATGCCAAATTTCAGCTCTGTGCTACCAAAGGTTTCTTAGGAAACCTGCGGACAGACAGACATGGCGAAACTATAAGGGTTCGTAGGTTACTACGGAACCCTAAAAACAAATGTATTATTAAAGAGTTTGTAATTTGGAAAATAATTTTTGTTTTGGTCTAAATGCAACCGAATGTTAGTATAAAATTCGCGAGCGAAGCGAGCGCGAATATTTTTTTTTTTTACGGCAATATTACTGTTAGAAATAATATCAACCTGCTGTTAAAATAATTTTGATGTCATTTTCGTAATTAACACCCCCAAAAAACTATTTAACGACACCTAAAATGTCAATATGTTACAGTTTGGCTTTCGACCTCCCCTCACTTTTAGCGTGGAACCTTGTAAACATATTCTTATTAATCCCAAAAACGTTTGGTCGACTATTACTCGCAAACTTGAAGGGCCAACTTATGTGTGATAGTTTTTCTTTTAATTTCGTTGTATATTCTAACTATAACCGTGAATTTTTTTTACATTTTTAGAAACAACTGTTTAGCTGGTAGTGTCCCCCCCGGAAACTTGTTTTTAACAAAAAAAATTCACTTTAAAAATATTTTTTTCTCAAACGGAGTGCTGAATCGAAAAACGTTCTTAGTAAACCCCTTCTATATTTTAAAAATCTATCTTATGACATTCAATTCGATGGTATCGGCGAGAAAAAAAAATCCATCGTGTATGGGAAACACCCGAAAAATTTTTTTTTCCAAAATTTTATATTTTAGATCTGTCGGCGCAATCAATATCTATGACCATGCCAAATTTCAGCTCTGTAGTACCAAAGATCTTATATTAGTAAATATATTCTTATTAATCCCAACAGTGTTTGGCACTTGGTCGACTATTACTCGCAAACTTGAAGGACCAAGTTATGTGTGATAGTTTTCCTTTTAATTTCGTTATATAATCTACCAACGTGAATTTTTCCACATTTTTAGAAACAACCGTTTAGCAGGTAGAGGGGGGGGACACTTGTGTTTGACAAACATTTTCACTTTAAAAATTTATATTTCGCAAACGGAGTGCTGAATCGAAAAACGTTCTTAGTAAACCCCTTCTATCTTTTAATATGCTATCCTATGACACCCCACTCAAAAATATTGGCGAGAAAAAAAAATCATCGCCCTTTCACGTCTATGGGAGACACCCGAAAAAAATTTTTTTTCTAAGATTTTAGTCTACAGTTCTGTCGGCGTGATTCATATGTATAATCATGCCAAGTTTCAGCTCTGTAGTACCAAGGGTTTCTTAGGAAACCCGCGGACAGACGGACAGACGGACAGACGGACATGGCGAAACTATAAGGGTTCGTAGATTACTACGGAACCCTAAAAAAGCGCGAATTAAGTATCTGTTCTTGTAATTAAAACCTAATTTCATTAATTACATGGATTTATTTTCTCATAAAAAAGGGATGAAAACTAGAGTATATGACTCGAGAGCAAATTATTTTTACCTCGGGCGATGTACTTAGAATCCGCTCGTGATTCAAAGTAGCGCCCTCGCCGTAAAAATACTTCTTTGCTCAATCTACTATTATTTTATAGTTAATACCTTTTTTGCGCCCGTAGAGATATAATTAAAAATGTACCTTTTTGTTATCTTGGATTTTATCTATAAATACAGTTGTTATCTAATTTAAATTTTAACTCCCGACAAAAAAGAGTAGTGTTCTAAGTGAGTCGAATAGAATCAAAGGCGGCTATCTGACTTAAGGGTGATTTTTTATTTATTTATTAAAAATGGGTTCGCTCTTGACCACAATCTAGCTTAGGGCAAAGATGTGGTCGAGGATGTAGCGAGCTCACCCAGAAGAAGCCTATTCACTCGCACTTTAAAGATGTTTGGGTTGTATGAACTCGGAAATACAGACGCCGGCAGGGAATTCCACTCCCTGGCAGTGCGCAATATAAAAGATGAAGAATAGCGCTCAGTACGTATCCGAGAGATCTCGACAAGATAAGGGTGGTACCCCGCAGTGCGTCTGGACGTCCGATGGAAAAAAGGGGCAGGCGGAATGAGCTCATGTAGCCTCTGAGCACACTCTCCGAAGTACATCCTATAAAAAACACATAGGCAAGCTACTTTGCGTCTATGAGCTAGGCTTTGTAGCTTATCCTTAACCAGCTTTTTATCACCAATAAGCCTCCTGGCTCTGCGATCCACCGAGTCCAGAGCGGCTAGTTGGTATTTGGCCGAACCATCCCAAAGGTGGCTACAATACTCCATGCACGTTCGGACTTGCGCCTTATGAAGGGTAAGAAGTTGATCCGGCGTGAAGTATCGCTTAACCTTGTTAAGGATGCCCAGCTTTTTTGCCGCAGTCTGAGCCTTAGACTCGATGGAGGTACCAAAGTTGAGGTTGGCAGACAACTTCATGCCAAGGATTATTGGCAAATGTCAAAAGAGGGTATTCCATACAAATTTTAACTTAAGAATTATTCATCGTTAACTTAAATATGTATTGTAAACAATATTACTTTTAGTTAATTAAGTAGGACACAATAATATACAATACGCAATACTGTTTAATTTTTTTAAAAGTTAAATTTTACAGATTGCCGGATTTGAAACTGATTTCATACTTTGAAGTGGTTTTTCTATAAGAAATAGCCGACTTTGATACGAACTGTGAATAATGGTAGAAAGTATTCAAAATTCTGAGTGTTGCTACATTCAAAGCTCATTTTCACTTTAAATATCAGATAGCCGCATTTCATTCTATTCGACTCAAATTTGGCAGCTTTTTAAGAGTTATATTCAATTACTGCTTTACTACAAAACATCAAAACACCACTTCGATAATGTCATAAAGTGATAAAGTGACTTATGTCATTTTATTGTTGTTTAATTTAACCCCTTCAAGCCAAGGTCACTGTAGTCGGGGAAGAGGTGGCAGATAAGCAAAATAAGTTGAAATTTCTGACATCAAATTATGTCATTTTTATAATCATCACCCCAAAAACCCATTGTGTTGACTCCTGTGTTGATAATTTTTAACAAAGTACCTGGCCGACGCGCGCCATCTTGGATTTTAAAATTGATACCTTATACCCCTAGAGATATTAATGAAAAAGTATCTGTCCGCCATCTTGGATTTTAAAATGGATACTTTTTGTCACCCCTAGAGATATTCATGAAAAAGTATCTGGTCGTCATCTTGGATTTTAAAATGGATACCTCTTTTCACCCTTAAAGATTTCATGAAAAAGTATCTGTCCGCCATCTTGGATTTTAAAATGGATACCTCTTTTCACCCCTAGATATATTAATGAAAAAGTATCTGTCCGTCATCTTGGATTTAAAAATGGATACCTTTTTACATCCAAACATATTATTGAAAAAGTGCCTGCCCCCTACTTGCAATTTTAAATGGATACTTGTTTTAAACCCGTGAAGATATTATTGAAAAAATACCTATCTGTGATATAAGGAGTAGTTCATTAATCACGTGACGTTTTCAGTAACTTTTAAATCTTTCCCACTGTTTTGACTCCCTTTTCCCCAACCAAAATCACGTGTAATATTTAGTATCATAATTTTGAATATTAAGCACAGTAACAGTATAAACCCAAATACCAGTTGCCCGTTTGCCCACAGTCCCACCAGTGGGAGCACGACAACGAAGCTGTTTGCAACTGGTTGGAGACTCAAGCAGCGGACGACAACTCAGTGCTCAATAGAAACCTGCGCGCCATTCGGGAGGATTCAGTGCTACAAGCGGCTAACACGCTTGTATTGGTAAGTTATTAAAACAAGCTTTTCGCCCGGGACTTAGTTCCCGTGGGAATTTGGGAAAATAATGTAGCCTATGTTCATCAGGGATAATGTAGGCTTCTAACGGTGAAATAAATTTTTAAATTGGTCCAGTAGTGTCGGAGCCTATTCAATGCAAACAAACAATCACATATTTCCTCTTTATAATATTAGTGTAGAAGAGCACTCTCGAAGTTTCTTGCCTATTCTTCTCTGGGGAAGACTGCAGCTTTGCGAATAGGCGTAGAGTCGGTAGGGTCAAAAGAAGGAATGTATGTATTTAAATCCTTAAATGTAACACCCTGAATGAACGAATATATGTGACTGTGTCTGGTAAAAGGGACCACTTTGAGGGTAGTCGTTAAAGGTGAAAATGTAATGTAATAAGCTATGTTAATCGCTCTTATTGACTACCCTCCAAGTGGTCCCTTTTACTAGACACAGTCACATATTTGTATGTATTTAATGTAATTTTGACCTTTATTATGTAACATCCTTGAATTTGTAATTTCTTATGACAGGGTTATTAGTTACTAGCGTTTCGCCTGGGATTTCGTTTTCGTGGAAATTTGAGAAGTAGCATATGTCATAATTCAGGATGTCGGCTACCACCATGCCAAATTTTATCAAAATTGGTCCAGCCGTTCTCGAGTTATAAGTGATCGAACAAACCCGACTTTGTTTTAGGCTAGTTAGTTATTGGTTTAGACACTAAAACAATTAAGATTCAAACATATATGACCGCTTTGGTCAAGTTTGGTCAAGTTGTAATGGCGCTGCATCTTGATCAACGGGTCCTGGGTTCGATTCCCAGTGGTGGCAAATATTTTTAAACAAAGCAGATGTTTGTTCTCATAGGTGTTGTGTATGTCTTTATGTATGTTCCAAGGGACCCACGACACAAGGGAAAACCTTAGTGTGTTTAAAAAAAAAATATCTGTGCTCATGGCGCGGCGTGTAAAATATTGATTCAACATTTCATCAACAACATTTTTTTATGTATGTAAACACTTTATTCAGGGACTAGCATTCCGCTCGGGACTTCGTTCCCGTGGGAATTCGGGAAAATTATGTAGCCTATGTTACTGAGGGATAATGTAACATTATAAAGTTACTGAGGGACTGTGGGCAAATGGTGAAAGAATTTTTGAAATCGGTCCAGTAATTTTTAAGTTTATTCGTTGCATACAAAAATACAAATCTTTCCTCTTTACAATATGTAAGTGTAGATTTCTTCCACCCATGTTAGAAAGTCGCCTAAATAACTCATATTTTTTACAGGAATTGACACCTGCTCAACGCGCCGAATTCATAAGAAAAATATCCGCATTAGATATGAATTGAATGAAACAATAACGTAATAGTTTTAAAATAAAACACTCATAGATGTATATTTCATTAGTGAACAAATTGTATCTTAGTGACAGCTTTCGATTCTACTGACCATAGACAAAGTAAAAATAAAACAGCATCTAATGTCTATTCCAAGACTTTTTGGCGGGAACTCGGCGTGGATGGTTGATGCGCCGATTGAATTTTTGTTTTCTACGTTAAAAAGTTGGTAATGTATAATAGTGGTAGTGTGTTGTGCAGTAAAATAACTTAGAACAGCGTAGTGATAAAATAATTCGAATGATACAGTGTATCCGCTCCGTTTGGTTCCGATAAAGATCCAGCGGCAGTGCTTATTAAAAATAGACGCTATAGTTCTCCGTAAACAAAACACTATCGGTTTACGGAGAATTAGAGGAGCTAATTCAAATAAATACACTGAAGACATGGATGTATGGATGACCATACCATACATGGATGTATGGATGAGTCTATGAAGACTCCTTTGCCTTTCCCGAAAGGGACCACAAAAAAGTGTATTATAAAACAACTGTTTATTGAATATATTTTGCGGACACGAAACTAGTACTGCATACATTTTTATATTGATTTACATCGAACGGGCCGCAAAAACAAGTTGGTTTTATAAACTTAATTTTGCAGTTAATGTAAATGGTTTTCTATAGAAAAAAAGATGGCAAGCAAGTTTTTTCAACATAATTGTTGGTTTGTAATCGGGTCAGTTTGTATAAATCTCTAGTTAAAGGCATTGTATAACCCGTAAGAGTTAACTTGAGACCTGGGCCGACGACGTCATCTTCAGTGCGGAATGATAAAATATCGAAAGAGAGTCGAGACATGTATCCGTAACAAAAATGATATATCTGTATATCTTTCTCGAGATTTTATCATTTTGCAAACCGTACATTGAAGGTGATGACATCGATCGGCCCAGGTCTCAAGTGAACTCGTACAAGATAGAGCAACCTCAGAATCTGCCACTTATGCCTTGCTCTCGCTAGATGGCGCTGTACTCAATGTTAAACGCCCTGCGTACAAAATGATGGGAAATATATGGAGTCTTTCGTCAAAAAGTTGCAGTTTTGTAATGGCCTTCTGGCCTCTGTACATAATAAGATTTTAAATTATTTTTTAAATGATATGGTTAGTAGAATCGTCAGCTATAGAAAACAGGGGCTTTATACTGTATAGATAAATGAATTGTTATAAATGTTCATCACAGACTTATGGTAATAATACTACAGATGATAAAACCTGTATTAAAAATGAAAAGCAGTTATTGACTTGTTATGTTACAAACGAGGATCGAATATACAAATCGGCAAAAAAACATTATGTCAAGTCCTTTCCCTAACGATATTGAAAAAAATCTAAGTCTGTGATGTTAAGATGAGTCGAATGTATGTGATGTGCGCTACGCATGTATTCAGGCTTGAAACTAGTAGTAATTGCAAGCAAATTTGTATTTTAGACACGCTGGACAAGGTCTATTTTGCAGTAAAACGTTTATTCTTCCTGCCTTAGGGTTTAGTTAAATATCTGCCATGTAAAAAAGTTATTTATGACTGCTACCAAGAGCTCTGAAAAGTTATTTATTAAACCAATAGATGGCGCTGGTTTTATTTTAAAAACACGCTAGTATTGATTTAAAAATACGTATGTCTAAGAATTTAAACAACAGTAGTTTATTCAAAGAGCAATGGCTATTAAATGTTATTTATTATAAATATAAATAATTATTATTGTTCATAATAGAGAGATACCAATTTGATTATATTATGATATGGCTAAGCCAATTTATATTCAGTAATGTTTGTATGTAAAAAGGTATGGGGTTACAAAAGTCTAAAACAATGTCTGGGACTGCTTCGTAAAAAAAATATTGTGTTTCTTGTAACCCATTCTCGCTTCTCGTGGCTCCATCGATTCAGGTAAACAATTTGAAAAAAAAGGTAGTATGTATAGTTCTACTTCTTAATCCAATCAGATACAGTCCCCTATAAGGGTCACTGAGGTCAGATGACACTCGCGCCACTGTAATTACTTGCCAAATCTTGGACCATGATCAAGCGTACCCCTAGTGTACGCTCAATTAAAACGATTGTACAGAGGGCTGAACATTAGGTTACGCGTGCACTCTGTGCTGTTGTGGTAAGCGCGATTTTGCAATGTAAAAGGAGTAACCTGATGCGCTGGCCTCTGTACAGAGCCATGAATAGAAGTGGTTTGCAAGAATCTTTTTATACATATCCTTCAATTCCAAGATTTACTCGTCCAATACCTGTTACCTGTACAAAAATCTTATAACATTCCCATATTTTTCTTATTTATTAATATGTATTATTTAATTATGTAAACTCTAGGGTATCTTTAAATTGGATAGCGAAAGTTAAAGATGTGAATCGAGGTTGAACTAGGAAAAAAAATTGGCGACCAGCTGATCAAATAGTATGAGAAGTCCAAAATTTCATATAAGTAGATAGGTTTCTAAGGGATATTTCTTAGTTTCATTGGAAGATTTACCCCTTAGAGTTTCGCTAAGTAATTTAGTCACCCATATATTAATTTGTCTTTTTTATATTAAGTCCCTTTACTAGAAAATATGCAATGAAGTATGTATGTGTTTAGAATATATGAATTATATTGTTAATTTTGAAATATACTTATTTATTGGTTCAAGGTCGAAAGAATAATAATTTCAAAAAATACTTAAATATCCCATCTCGACCTACCCTAATTAAAAATCAGTTTAATTATTAATTAAAAAGTAAATTATCAACTAGTTTAGAACTACTTGAATATTTAACGGATTATTTTATGAAACATGAGTATGAAAATGGTTTCTTGCGCAGTTTCTTTATTAAAAATTGTGTCATAATCATGACATAAAAATAAATAGTAAAAATAATTATTTATTCTCCAAAAAATAGAATAAGTTAACGTTATGTATATGGGACATACTTTTTTACATATTACTCAGTAATATAATTAATTTGTTTGAAAGTATGATTTTGTATTTGTTTAAATAAAGGGATTTTATTTATTAATTATTTTATAATTGTTAAGCCGTGTGAGTCCCCGGCAGAGTAGAATAGAGCCACCCTCTTTCTTGCCGAGGTGTCGTACAAGGCGACTAAGGTAAATATGCAAGCAAGTTCATCTGCACACAGAGAAGGAAAACTCTGCAATTATATCAAAACCCTCGCCAACCGTCTGCTAAGCGTGGTGAGTATGGCATTTACCCCTCATGTTATTGAGGGAGGCCCGTGCCCCAGCAGTGGGGACGTATACCTATGGGCTGATGAAGTAAATGAAGTTATAATTGTTAATTAAATATTGTATGAACAACTTCGTGTACTGAGGCGCTCACTCTTAATATTCGTTGTTGGGTTAATTTAAATTAGTAGGCAACAATTGAGTGTTTGTTTTAGGTCAATCAAGTCAAGTCAAGTCAAAAGTGTTTATTTCATTGAAATGATACTTGAACACGTCAATATTATGAATTACATTAGCAATTTTGACTTTGCGCCTATTTGCAAAGTTGCAGTCTTCCTCAGGAGAAGAATAGGCAAGAAACTCCGAGGGTCGCTCTTTTTAAGTCAATAATATAAATTTTCTTACTTTCAATTTTAATTGACTTAATATCTGAATAACTCAATTTTAATTGACTAATATCTGAATAATTTATTCCCATGGTTGCTTGTTTAACAGATAATCCGAAATTCTATAATAGCCCTTTTTACAAAGTTTTTGTTTAATTATCGTCTTAAATTTTTCCAAAGGTAGGTTTTGAATACACATGGGAATCTTATTGTAGAAGCGTATACATTGACCCATAAAAGAGTTTGTTACTTTGTAGAGACGGCTGTCTAGTATATCCAAGTTATGTTTGCTACTAGTGTTTACATTGTGCCTATCACAATTTTTCTTGAACAATTGTTCATTTTTCTTTACATATAAAATATTATTAAATATATACTGGGACGCAAATGTCAAAATATCTATTTCCTTAAATCTATTTCTAAGAGACATTCTAGGTCTCATTTGATAATTCGCGCGAACAGCCCTTTTCTGCAGGACAAAAATATCTTATTGATGTCGGCAGCATTACCCCACAGTAAAATGCCATATGACATTAGGCTGTGGAAGTATCTGAAATATACGGTTCTCGCGGTTTCTACGTCCGATAATTGACGGATTTTTTTACCGCGTAAGCTGCTGAACTGAGTGTTCGCTAACCTATCAATATGAGGACCCCATTGAAGCTTTGCGTCAATAGTGATACCTAAGAATACAGTAGATTCTACAACTTCCAGTTTTTCATTTTTAACCTGTACATTGGTATTAAACTGTTTAACGTTAGGCAAGGTAAATTTAACACATTTGGTTTTTTTCTCGTTCAAGAGTAGGTTATTTGCAGTGAACCATTCAACTACCTTTGAGATCGCAATATTCACGTCGTCATAATTAGTGTCATATCTTTTCACTTTAAATAAAAGTGATGTGTCATCTGCAAATAATTGACAGAAGACTCCAAGAGCATCATGTGAATCCTCCCAGGCTTCAAAAATGTGACGAATAAGCTCAACACCGACATCAGTTGTTGAACGACCCCGTGTGAATCCAAATTGATTAATATTCATAAGTTTATTAACGTATAAGTGAGTAGTTATTTGACTAAGGATATTTTTTTCAAAAATTTTGTTACGTTCTACGTTCCTTGGGTAAATTATTCAATTAATTGAAAAATTTACACAAGGAACGTAGAACGTAACAAAATTTTTGTAACGTAGGTCGAAATTTGAACCAGAAATGTTGCCTTTTCATAAAATTTGTGCGATCACGATAGTCTTATTATTATTAGAAGACTAGCCTGGAACTTCGTTCCCATGAGAATTTGGGAAAATTATGTAGCCCATTAATCCAGGGTGTCAGCTACCTCCATACCAAATTTTATCAAAATTTATCAAGCCGTTTAAGCGTGAAAGAGGAACAAACATTAATACATCCAAACATTCGCGTTTATAATATTAGTAAGGATGTTTAAGTTTAAAGTATTTATAATTATGGGTTCCTTTGGACAAGTTGTTCAGTTTCAATAAAGATTCGCTTACTTATTTAAAGTCATCTTATATTGGGCGACTTTAAGTAGCGAAAATTAAGAATTTGACTCAGCTGATGAAACTGAACAACTTTCGCCTACGCGTACAACTTGTGCGATCAGCTGATTTTTTCTTTGTATGGGACGTCGCAATTTTTTTTTGAAAATTTCATTCCTTGGGGAAAGTTGTTCAGTTTCATGGACTGAACCACGCCCTAAAGTTTCGCTAACTAATATAAAGTCACCTTGTATAGTAAATTTGAAAACAATTAAATAATGAAATCGATATTATCGAGTAAGCACTCTAAAAAGTAAAGGGGTATGAAATAACAAGGGTTTGGTAAAAAAAAACAAGAAAAGTTTGTATAAAATCGTATTTTATGAATTGTTTCATAAATAAATTATATTTAAAATTAATGTAAAGACTTTTATTTACAAAACTAAGACTAGTTTTAATATATTTGATTTAATATTAGAATTAATGATTAATGATTCAAATTTTATGAACACACATATCCTAATACTAAAAGTACTAACTTATTATTTTATAAATGCTTACAATGCTTTTAACTTCTTATGTGTTTCGGCAATAATCTATGAAGTATTTGATTTATCGCCTACAATAACGTGAATTCAATATTATTTACTTTATTGTTTTATTTGAATTTTCACGTCTTCTTCTTGTCGTGTAGGTATAGTCAAGTGTGTGGCTATCTTGGCTAACCCTGGTGTCAGAGGTTTCAAACCCCACAATGGGGTCTGACTGTGTTTTAATGACTGTAGTCAATCGAAAACGACTGGGACCGACAGCTTAACTTGCCCTCTGAAGCACGGAAACGCTCGTGATACTTTATTAGATTTATCGCCTATACTGCGCGTCAAGAAAGCAAAAAGTGGCTATTACACTTCGAAAATAAGTGTGTACTACGAGTACGATGATATAGTAGGTATTTCACTATCGCGCAGGTTTATTTAATTTGGCAGGTGTAACCGCCTGATTACACAAAATGTGTGTTTACAACATAATTTTCAATTTTCTGAAGTGCCATCCTATGGTCTCATGCGGTGTGGTAGGCTCTGTTAGGTCCGTCTGGTTCGCGACCACCCTCCTATCGAAGT
Source organism: Aproaerema taeniolella (assembly GCA_949987775.1). Taxonomy (NCBI): domain Eukaryota; kingdom Metazoa; phylum Arthropoda; class Insecta; order Lepidoptera; family Gelechiidae; genus Aproaerema; species Aproaerema taeniolella. Next base: position 4,136,124 of record OX465272.1, read on the forward strand.
CCGACGCCAAACAGCTTGCTGTGTTGCGTCGGTGCGTAGGAGTACCAGTGCATTAATATACATTTTCTGGGTTAACTCGCTCCATCGTCGACCTCATCTATGACCTTGGTCAAGATTCAAGTCAAGAGTTAATCCTCCTCATAATAAAAGATAAAATACTTTTTTTTACTCTTTACTTAAAACCGCTTCGGGCTGACAGTTACGATCCTTTAGGAGAATCTTTATTCAGGGGCTGCTGGTTTACCACCATGTCTTTAAAAAATATTTAAGGTTACCTTACGTAGGAGAAACAGAGACAAAGCTATATGAAAAAAAAGGACAGCGCTTTTTTGAAGTTAGATTATTTTGATTTATTTAGTCGTGGTCCCTGCTGCACTGGCAATGAGACCTCACTCTCATGAGAGTTGATTGCCAAGGAAAATACAGGATGTTAGGGAATTCACCCATAACTATGATTGGCTACAGCTGCTTTTATTTTTCTGAAAATATTAAGTAATGTTTTTGTTATTTATCTACTTTAGCGCTACGCAATGCGTACTGCTCCGCACCGCTGTCAGAATGCGATGTGCATTGCTGGTTTTCGTGTTTTACGCTGTTATTTATGCTTTTTTGTTGCAAAATTAAGTATGCTGATTCTGAAGTCTATACTCTCATGGCGACAAACTCGCGCGGCACGCCACTCGGCTGACGGTGAAACATCACTTTGATTGCGCGAGGGCCCCGCGTAAAGGCTTGCTCGCCCTCTGGCGTTGTCACTGTTGACATTTTGACACAGAACCGCGGCGCATTACGCGCGCTATCACTATCGTACTCGAGCGGCTGGTTGGCTAGAATTTTGTGTTCAGTGCAGAATGTTGTCTTTATTTACAACCTTAGATGTTAGCTCTGTTACTATCGAAGTAGATGACGAAGGTTCGAATCTGCGTGGGTCGCAGTGTGATGATGAAGTCTGGTTCTTCTGGCGCTTCTGTCACCTCAACTGATGCGGTCGCTTCTGTGGGCTCCTCCATTACTGGGGGGGTTCTGGAAGTATTGGGTTAGTGTAAATATTGGGTATCCGAAACCTTTCGCTGGGAAAGTAGCCTATGTCACTATCCAGTCCTTAGTTCTTGGAAAAATGCGTCCGCAATCGTGTATTGTATTGTATTGTATTGTAAAATCCTTTATTGCACATCAAACAAGGTAAATACATTAAAAACAAAAGAGATAAATATTAAATAAATTTAAGGTACAAAGGCGGACTTATCCCACAAGGGGATCTCTTCCAGTCAACCTACGAGAGAGCGAGAGGATTCATGATACGTAGGCGTACAACAGGAAAATAGTAGAGACAGAAATAGGTATTGAATATTATCATGGAAATAGATAAATAAATATTTGATTTGTAACTAGTATCCTGAAATATTTAAATAAATACATAAATATAGTATAGATATATACACATAATATAAACATATACATATAATATTACGAGAGAGGAATAGTCTTAACTCAAAGCATCAGCGGTATGACCAAGGTGTTTTTTTAATCTGATTTTGAAACAAGCTGGGGAAGGAGCCCCACGGACAGAGACAGGCAGTTTATTCCACAGCCGCGCTGCGTGGACCGTGAACGACCTGTCATACGTGGAAGAGCTGTGCGTTGGAATGCTCAGTGAGAAATTTGAGCCCGAACGAAGGCGGTCACCAGTGATCTCAGATTGGAACTGAAACTTTTCACGCAGGTAAGAAGGAGCGGAAGGAGAAAATAGAACGTTGTAAAGGAAGGTTCGTGATTTTTAGCCCCCAACAAAAAAGGGGGGTTTTAAGTTTGACGTGTGTAACTGTGTCTGTTTGTGGCATTGTAGCTACTAAACCTTATTCTAAACGAATATTCCTCACGCGGGTAAGCGTTTAAAAAAAAACTAACAAGCGGTATGAGTCTGTAGTTCTCCGCACGAGACACAGATGGCGCTAACCTACACGCACGACGTAATGTGCTTAGTAAGGGAATGAGAAATTTCGCCGCTTGACTTGGAGGCACGGTAGCTCAGTTGGTTACAGTTACAGCACCAGGAGATCTAATTCTGGGGTCGTGGGTTCAAGTCCCATTCGCGCCGAGCGTCTTTAATTCTTTAAAGTCATTTGTAAATATTCCCTAAGCGGGTATTTTAAAAATACTAAACCAGACACACCAATAATGAGGAAAAGTAAGATTTTACCGTTTCTTTCTCCCCTTTCTGACGCCAGGGTCTAGTTCATCGTTATTCTCCTCATCTTCATCGTTTATAGCCGTTATTTCATCGTAATCCTCCTGGCCCATCCGTGGAACTATAGCCAGGGATGCCACGTGCGGCATTGAGTTGTCTGCTCCTATTGGTATTTCTGAATTCATAAAAATAACATGTTTGTAAAAAAAAGCATTCCGCCCGGCGCTTCGTTCCCGTGGAAATTCGGGAAAATTATGTAGCCTATGTTACTCAGGGGTAATGTAGCATTCTTATAGTGAAAGAATTTTTCAAAACGGTCCAATAGTTTCGGAGCCTATTCATTACAAACAAACAAACAATCAAATCTTTTCTCTTTATAATATTAAGTGTAGAAAACCGTCGGTGGTCTAACGGCTAGCGGGTCGGTCTCGAAAGCGAGAGGTACCGAGTTCGATCCCCAGTGCCGCCATGTACCAATGACTCGTTTTCTGAATTATGTTAATTACTGCGTCATACACTAACCGATGCTCTACGGTGAGGGAAAACATCGTGAGGAAACCTGCACATTTTGGAGACTGAATGTGAAACCATGATGGAATCCGGTCGTGTTCCTCTGTTAGCAGGGTCACGAAGGTCAAAATGACAGTCGTTCCACTGCGACGACTTGACCTGCCAAATCCTGGATCATAGTCAAGCGTACTTTGAAAATACTACCAAATTAAATTTTCTAACGGGCCTCTACGTGTTGGCTTTGGCCCCACACGCCTTCCAAAGGTCCGGGACGCAATTGCCCGCTGATTCAAGGAACGTGGACAATAATAATTATGAAATAATAAAATCATTTATTATCAGACAACTATTAATTTCATTACCTTTCTCCTCCTCCAAGCTGTCTTCATACCCTCGTTTCTTATACAGCTTCTCCGTGAACTCCATGCCATCCAACAGCGCTGGTATCTCAGATTTCAATACCTTCTTCTTCCTCAAGTTAATTCTCTTCCCTTCTTCGCTATTTTCGAAGTTGAAAGACAGTTTTGAGCGGGCTTTCATGGTGTGTTGTGTGTTGGGTGTAGGAGTTGACTGTAATATAATAATAATTAATTGGTTATTAGCCTGATAACTCAGTTAGTAATTGCCTCAAAAAACAAAAAAGTAAGAAAAAGCCCGACTGGGATTAGACCACATTATGCACGTACTTCTTTTATTCTGATTTTAATCAAGACAAAGTCTTTTATTTATCCAGAACTAAGTTTGGGTGGATGTTTGTTGCCTACCATACGCAATGAGGCTTTTGTCTAATGAGACTAGGCTACGAATAAACGAAAAAAAATTACTGAATTTGCATTTACAGAAGTTTTGTTTCTCTTGCGCTTGAATTGAGACATGGGTGCGTCCTTTTAGCCACAAAACATAACGTGTCTACGACACTTTCAGAAATTTAAAATCATTTGTCAACAAATGCAAAATTCTATTCTACTGTGACTTTATGGCTGATTCTATTGTTATTTTAAATGAAGTCTCATTGCGAATGCTAGGACATTAGGACATAGAACTACTGAACGGATCTGCATGAAAAGAGATAGATTATAGTCTGGAATAGCACATACGCTAGGTACAACATTTTCCCAAGTTTCCACGAGATAGAAGTCTCAACCGCACGGAGGGCTAGTTTTATTATTTAGATAGATTTACCTGGTATCGCTTCAACTTAGGTTGCTTCTTCCTTGGTCTCTTGTCGGTCTTTTGAATGATTTCATCAGAACATGTGGTGGATTTGGGGTTTCGAGCGGGGTATACCTTGTTGCTAGGCGTTTTGTAGTACATCTCGTATATAGATTTTGTCACATCCACGTCTGGAGATTCTAAAGATTCAAAAATTGTTTATTTTTAGACAACAATGTTACAATTAACCCGTCCCGCGCTTGTTTGCGGCGTGTTCGATACAAATCTTAAGTGTATTAAACACACGGGTGTTCAAGAAGCTTAAAGGTTTAATACAAGTAGTTCCAGAAATAACAATAATAAATTCTACTGTAACATTTTGCACGATACTTTTGTATGATTTGCTTATTTCCCGCCAGGCCAGCCCCCTGATGGCGGTTTTGAACGTGTTTACCAAAGCTTAACCGCTCGCGTTTCCTGTATTACAAAGAAAACGTAAGCGGTTTAGTTTTCGGCTCGGCCTGTTTAGTGGGTCATCAAATGTGCCGATTTCATTTCTAATTCTGTAAAAAATGGTTTTAAACTTGAGCTTGAGGGGCAGAAAGTTACTTATATGCTGGAAATTTAGACTATGCCAGCAGCCAACTCATCCCAGGCATACTGAAGAATCCGTAAGTGGGGCGCGAGGGTTTAGCGGTATCTTGGACGAAATGCTGACAATCTGTCTACTCATATTACTCATGTTCCATCTAATAACCCGCAGAATGAATATCAAAGTGGTTCTATGACGTTCTGTTTACCCCGAATGTGACTATAGGTAAATGTATATGGATGCCGTGTGGTGATCGGTTGAGAATAATACCACCCGTGGGTGTCGTAAGAGGCGACTAAGGAAACACAAATGAGACCTGCCTCCTAGTAATCCATCCCAGGCAACGATACTTAATTTTTTTCTGAATTCAGATTAGGTGTCGGTGTCGATGAGGTGATGAGGTGTCGTCCTATGGTCTCATGCGGTGTGGTAGCTTGCTGTGTTCCGTCGGTGCGTGGGAGTACCAGTGCCTTTATAGGCATTTTCTGGTTTAACTCGCTCCAGCGTCGACCTCATCTTTGACCTTTATGGTCAAGATTGAGGTCAAGAGTTAACCCATCTTATAATAATAAAAAAATGAAAAAACATCAGTAAGAAACTTTACCTTCTATTATTTTCCTATCCTTCTTCTTAATCTTCCTCAATCCTTTCGTTGATCTCTTTCTTAAATTGGAAGAGAAATCTTCTTCTGATGACGTCATCTCCTCTGAACTCCTCTGGAAGTTGAACATCTTAGGTCTGGCCCAGTTTTTGGTGTTCACATTAAAACTGAACTTAGGTGGTCTTTTCGTCACATGTACTGGACGACTTTCTCTGAAGTATTTCGGAAAAGTCGTTAATGTAGTTGAGAGTGGTGTTAAAGTTTCTTTTGCCGCCTCTGTTGTTGTTGTTGTTGTTGACGGCTTTGTCGTTGTTGATGACGCAGTTGACGTCGAAGTTGTCGTTGACGTCTGCGTTGATGACGTTGTCGGTGATGGCGAAGTTGTTGTTGATGTTGGCGTTGTGGTCGGCGATGTGGTTTTCTGTGCTGTAGTTGTTGAAGATGGCTTTTCAGATGTTGAAAGCGTTGTCGTTGATGTCGGCGTTGTTGTTGATGATGAAGACGACACAGTTGTAGCAGACGCTGTTGTATTTACACGTTTAAGAGTAGTGAAAACTGTTGTAGTTTCCAACAGCGCTTCCGTCGAGTCAGCATTCCCAAACAAACCAAACCGGATATCATCTGTCGCGTTCCAATCACTAACCGTTTTATTGTCAACGCTATTATTAAACGCAAGATCGATAAATTCAGGAGTCGTGAAATAATCATTTTCATCATTGATGGTACCGACTTCATTGCTGATGTATCTTTCGATAAGTCTATCGGTGAAGCTGCCGTTGATGATGTTTTCGAAGATGTTTTCACTGTTGTTCAGGGATCGTTTCTTTCGATAGCCCTCGGCGTACTCTGGGCGTTTGCCTTTCGTTCGTAGTTTCTCTTTTCGGGTCTTCGTTGGTGGCGTGTGGTGATGGTACTCTGGATCCTCTTCGGAAAAGGTTGCTGTGGAATATACAAAGATAATAAGTTAAGTTGGTTTTGACATGTTGCTTATGTATTACTGTAGAAGCAATCCTTATCCGTTGTATGGGCGTTCAACAATAATTCATAACAGTAAACTACTTCACTTATTAATTAGATCAGCTAGTTTATATATGAATGAACCATAAATCGACCAAAATTTATGGCCACGACTGTTAAAAATAATATATAACCTGAAAAGGAAACCTGTCGTTCAGGTGGCGGAATTGAAAACTATCCAAATTTCATACATCTAATGACGGCTGCTTTGACTGGTGGCTCACCGCCAACTGAATTTTCAGTTGCAGGTAGTATGCAACTTTACATTCTGTTGGCGGTGGCGCTGGTGGTCGGGGTGGTTGTCAGCAAGTATATGAAAATTAAATAGGCTCAATGAATAGATAAAATGGCTTCCATTCCATCGACACACACAAATCGTTTAGATTTTTTAAATATGGTTTCTTGGATTTTGGTTAAAACACTTGTAACTGTAAATAAACCTATTTTCAGCAAAAAAATGTGTTACTATTTTTGATGTAAAAAATACGCTTTTTGAGCGTAAGTATTTTTTATATAGGTTCGTAAGTATAGGTTCTTAGATTTACTCAAAAAGAGGCTGTTATGGATTTTTTCCAAATATATAGGGTTGCTCTTACACAAAAAGCTAAATCCAGCCTTGATTTTTCTGGCTTTTATCCGCGGGCCTAATAATAAATCACAAGAGTCAAAAATTGAACCTTATTGGATGGAGAAGTTTTCATTTCTTTTGCATTCCAATTTGGAAATGTATTCTTTAAGCAATTCATAATCATTCGTCAACGTCAAATGAATGCAAAAGAAATGCAAAGAAGACAATTTTTTTGGGCCCAGTAGAAACGGCACCATATAAAGATGTCATTATACTCTAAAATAATAACTTATTTTTTTAGGAACGAAGTTCCGGGCGGAATGCTATACTTTATAAATAACCTTTAAGAAGTTTTTAGGTTAAACTATCGATTAAGTTTTGATTAATTTTTAAATATTCCCGTTAGATAAATAAATACTAATATTACTATTGTTTTCAAGAGATAATAAGGAACGATTTCACTTAGGTTTCATTACTATTCGTCACAATTTTTTGGTGGGCCCGTCCTCCATACAATTAAAAATTGGCTTCTTTCTTTTTTACATTTAGGTTTCCTTTGCAATCAATTCTCATGAGATTCAAGTCAGCATTCGCATCATTGAGAATGCTAGAGGCGATTCTGCTAATAAATAGCAATAGTATGCGTTCAAATGGAGAAATTAAGTTGCTAGGTAGTTGCAGCTCAACGTTCAGAAGGGCAATCGCGCTAATAAATGTACAATGAAAGAATTGGAACGCAGCTGTTTCACAACTTTTTGACAGATACCCCATACTATTTATCTCAAAACGTTGGGAAGCAGTTGCGATCCAATTACGTTTCGATGTATATTTATTAGCGCGATGCCCTGCAGCACGCCACAATCGCGCTAAAATAATGGATTGAAACGCAATTGAAACGCGACTGATTCACAACTTTTTGACAATAAAATGGTATCGCGATAATTTATTGACAGCCAATAGGACTGCTATTGGATCCCAATTGGACTAGAGTTGGATTGTAACATTTGTAACGGGCTGTCACATTAAAAGTTAAAACAGACGAATTTTTCTCACAATAGGCGTTGGGGTTACTAATCAACCAAGTGAGCTGTTTGCTAATCAATCAATTGTTTGGAATTTCGTTAGTTCAAGAGTAAAATGGTTGCAGCTCTAGTAAATTAAACACAGCAGCTCTAGCACGATAACGAAAAACTCGCGCTCGGCTCACGCTGAAACTTTACTTTGATTGCGCGAAGGTCCCGCGCAAAGGCTTGCTTGCCCTATGGCGTTGTCAATGTTGACATTTTGACATAGGACCGCAGTATTGTCGCGGCGCTGTCAATATCGTACTCAGCCTACAGGATCTTAAAGATATTGTTAGTAGATTGATTTTAGGAGATAATTTAGAAACATTTTTTTTACTTTAAAACACCTGTATAAAGATTTATGATCGTTCTTGGGGCTACATAATTTGCATACAAAGGCGTTTTGCAAGGAGTTCTGATCAGAAGGTTACTCTTGGTTGCGGTGTGGTAGGCTCTGTGTCTGGCCGTCTTGTTCGCGACCACCCTCCTACCGAAGACCGACGATAAACAGCTTGCTGTGTTCCGTCGGTGCGTAGCGTAGGAGTATCAGTGCCTTATAGGCATTTTCTGGGTTAACTCGCTCCATCGTCGACCTCATATATGACCTTGGTTAAGATTGAGGTCAAGAGTTAACCCATCTCAAAATAAAAAAAACAACGGGTTGCACTCCGGGAGTGCCGGCAGAAGTGAAAACTTGAACATTAACGTTGTGCATTAATATTTAATTTTTTCTATGCTGACACCGGATGACATCTTGACTTTTGCAGTTTTAATTTCCTATATTTATCCGTCTTACGGATTTTCGATCATCGTCACGTGATAGACACGTGACCCTGACGCGAGTTTAACATTTTTACCCATACTTCAAAGTGCACAACGCCGCTAAAGAAGTTTTCACTTCAAAAACACTACAACTGGTGGACGGCCAATAATTCATGTCATAAACTGTCACTGTCTCATCTGTTTAGCCCAAGACATTCAACGTTTTGAAATTCCGATCGTAGATAGTACAGAGTGTATATACTTACCGTCCTTGTATTCCTTGTCATCCTCCTGCCTGTCTCTGGTAGCTTTGGTAGTTTCATCTTTATAGTCCATGTTGTCTTCTGGTAGTATTTCGTCATCCGAGCCTTGGTATACGTATCTAAAAAAACATAGTATAAAATGAATTTAAATTAGTTAGTGAAACTTTAGGGGCTGATTCTTCCCACGAAACTGAACAACTTTCCAAAAGAAAGTTTCATATAGAATAGAATAGAATAGAATAGAAACATTTTTATTCGGCAAATAATACAGGTAGGTAATTCTTATAAAACTAAATTACAAATTGCCGAAACGGATGCAGCTCAGCATAATGCCACAGCCTGAGCCATGACGCTGGTTTTCAGCTGCAACCGGTTTGGTAGACTAGGTGGAGTATACAGATGACAACAAATAAAACTAACTTAAATGATAAAAAATTAAAAATTAAACATTACCGAGTGTGTAGAAAACATAACTTGAGTGGTGAATAAATGAAAGTGTGTGTTTATGTGCAGTACAATGTGAGTATGGATTTTGTGGTGAATTAATGAAAATGTAAATGTATTTTCGATAGTGTAGGTATTTATGTATGGAACATGTGTTATGAGTGATGAATGTATGACTATGACTACAACTCAATAAGTAACAACCAAAATGTAAATATACATGTAACAGAAGGTAGTTTTCTTATTATCAACCACCTAATTGTAACTTCAAAAAGCATGCTTTAACATGAACACGAAAACTGTTAACCTTTCACATCTTCCACTAACTAACTTAAAGTCCATAAGTAGTCCACTGCGGTGATCGCCCAGTTGGTAATGAGCCAGACTTGTAATCCGAAGGTCGCGGGTTTAAATCCTGGTGCGGGCCTGTACCACTAAAATTCGTCTTTTCGGATTTATGTACGGATTTCTTATTATCACGTGCTCAACGGTGAAGGAAAATATCGTGATGAAACCCACCCGTCCAAGAAACTTCATTTTCGAAAGACTATGGCCTAAATCCCCTTCGTGTTTCGAAGGGAGGCCCGTGCCCCTCGGTGGGGACGTATATGGGCTGGTAAGAAGTCCACTACGCTGGCCCAAAGTGAGTTGGTGGACCACTCGTCTTTCGCAAATGAATTTTCTTGGACGGGCTATCATCACGATGTTTTCCTCCACCGTTGAACAAGTGATCATTCTCCTTCCTGTTTCGAAGGGAGGCCCGTGCCCCTCGGTGGGGACGTATATGGGCGGGTAAAAAATAAATTGAAAGTCACCCAATATTTGTGTCAGTATTTGTTCGTGTTTCAAGGGACCCACAGTTAGTGTGGACCTTTGAGTGTGCGTCTTTACAGACCTTGTACTCCAGTCCATCTGCCTCGCGTCATCAAGCCACTGGTTCGCAGCTAGTGTTGTCTCCCGGATGCGCTTGATCTTCAGATGTGCGAACAACTGGCGAAGCTGCACTGTTATGTGGGACGGTTTGTTTACGAAGTCCTCGGGGCCTTCGGCTTTCTCGTTCCTGAAGTGGCCTGGGAAGACAGACTAGGTTACTGCAAATCTAAGGTTATTCTTTCAGGGACAAGAGCGTCGCCAGCCCTTGGCCTAGGTGGGGGCAAGTTAATATTATGGAGGATGAAAAAAAATGAATTGTACAAGGAAGTGTTTCGAACTCAAAAGTTAGGGACTTGGCAAAATTTGCTGTTAGCAAGAAGACTACTCTCTGAGTTAATTTTTGTAGAAATTTTCTGTGGGTGCGCATCAAAAAATTGAAGGAAAACAACAGGAAAATTCTTATAAAAAAATATAAGTAAGACCATAACCACTTAGAATTAAACTTAACTTACTTAGGACTAGGACTTTTAAAATTGGAGAAATTCTTAACTCTAACACTAGCACTGGACACTTCACACGCGAGATCACTGGATCTTGGCAACTTCAATAGTCATGTACTTCTCATGATTTGGATGATCTTCATTGTCATCAATAATCTTGAACCATAGGATATCTTCCTGGTAGTCCTGAGAAACCGCCGAGATACCTTCGTAGGTCACTGATAGTCCGAAGAGGGTGTGATTGCGTTTCCAATGGTTTTCCAGGAAGGAATGAACAAGCAGGTCGACGAAAAATTCAGGAACAGAGTCCCAGGCCCTTGGAACGATACATTCGAAGTAATCCATTGTTACTATGCTTTTCCTGAATGTATTCCACGGCGAATGTTTATAGAATGAAGTCACTCTTGTGCAACGTTTGTTTATATTCCAGGCAAAAGGAATCAACGACCGCATGACTTTTATCCATACTTCGTCCTCTACAAGGTTAGGCCCCAGTATAGTATCCGAGTCATAAATTAGACAGTAACCCGAGCTACGAACCGCTTTTGTTACTTTTTATAAGGTGAATTTTGATCGCGCATGAATGTCAACAAAAGAGACTCTCAAAGATGAATAATATTTGAACAGATGGTACATTCTTGTAGCTTTTAGAAGTATGAACAAAAATACGTAACAAATGTTACAAAGAAAGCCTGTAGTATATAAAAAATTAATGAAGATAACATGCAATTACACTTACAAAGTTTTTTGAACAAAGACATGCTTTTAAAACTTGAGATAATAACAACATAAATACATTTAGAAGAAATCTTAGTTATTTCATAACTATGCACATGACCTATTTCTTCTTAAATAACGCATTAAAATTGATAAAGCAGGTCTATGTATATCTCTATACATGATAATGAACTATATAGACTTGACAATAGTTTCAAATTATTTAAAATTTGCATATTTTAAATTTGTATAATTAGACTGTATTTTTTTTACATATTAGCTTTTCAAAACCATTAGAACTAATTCGTACTCATAAATTTGAAAAAAGAAGACTAGTTTTTCTTTGGAAAGGGACAAGTGCGATGACCGCTGGCAAAAATAAACACGTCTTTCTGCGCATGCGTAATTCAAATTTTGATGCACGTGCTGACGTCAACCAGTGTTTACATTCCAACAGCTATAGATCATTGCCAAAGTGCTCTAGTGACTCATTAAAAAATTTGATAAATTATCTAACAGTTAAAGTTTGTTCACATAATAGAGAAATATTCTTATCAACTAGATTATAAAAATACTTACATATAAAGTTAAAATAAATAACACTACACTTTAAAAATGTCACATATGCCTCACACTCTTGTTCTGCGGCTCATAGTCTTCATCCGCAGAATTAGACTCTGATTGCAAAGGGATTTTGCACTTTGCGCCATTTTTCTTCAGCAGGTCCATCATCTTCTGGTTGTTGTTCATAAACGCAAAATGATATGGAGTCATACATTCTTTGTTCATAGCTTCCCGGTTAATATTAGGCTGCTGGCACAACCATTCCACCATCTCATAATTCCTTATCTTCACTGCAATATGCAGAGGAGTGTCGCCATTGTTCAATTCTTTCGCATTTAGGTCCGCACCCCAAAGCGCCAAAAGCTTCATCTTCTCCACAGCGTCTAGAGGTTCCATAGCAACAATATGAACACATTGTTGCTTTTTTTCATTGTATTCCAACAGGCAGTGTCTATTGCCATCATCTATTAGGTCATGAAGAAACATTAGATGGCTTGAGTCTCCAGTACGACATAAATAATGCGCCAGATTTTCTCCTTCTTCATTTCTGGACCCGGTCATGGCTATCCGTCGTCGATACATTTCGAGTTTATAATTCAACTGCTAGAACACGACTGACTTTCATGCTAGCTCGTTAAGTATGAGCGGGTGCATGATAACAGATTTATTAATAGGTCATGAGTTATCATTCAAAATGACGTTACACTCCCCCGCAGAATGTCACTGATTACCCGAAAGTCAGGTCAAGAATTTCTTCAGGTTCGTCGCACACCGCGCCATTGCTCCTCAAAAGCTCCATCATCCTCAAATCTTCAACCTTGCAAGCCACGTGGTACGCAGTCTCGTGCGAAAAGTTTATAGCTCCTAGATCAGCACCCGGTTGCCTGCAAATCCACTCAGCTAGAGAGTAGTTCTGACTATTCGCCGCAATATGAAGCAAAGTATCACCCCCTGAAAGCTCCCGGGCATTTATATCAGCACCAACTGTCACAAGGATTTCTATTTTGGACTTAGAATTCACCTGGTCAACCTCAGCAACTGCATGAGTAACTTGTATACCATAAACGTCGTACTGAAACAATACGTCTCTGCATCGCATAGATTGCACAATCTCCAAAAGCTCTCTAACATCTCCTTCTCGGCAAATATAATGGAAAATACTTCCCTCAGCTTCAGTAGATTCTATAAACTCATCGCCATTTGTAAAATCATTTTCTTCCATGGTTACGTCGCGCACCGAATAAATATAAAATCCAACTAAACAAATTACAATTCTACCCAATAAACAAGCTCGTTTTTGTGACATGTACAAGCATAAACATTCTAATAATATTTGCAACTGACAGGTTAATATCTTTTACGATGCGTTAGTGCGTCAACACTCACTTTAATTCAATAAAAACATGTACGCAGCAGTATAGGTAAAAGGAGCTTATAAATCACCCTGTAGATGGGGAGGTGTAACGTTATTAATCGGTAATTGAAATCCGGGAGCAAATGATAACTGTTTTATCTTAATGTAGGTGTCGACCGTATTGTACTTGAGAAGATTGCATAAGATTGAATAATATGCAACTAAATTATGCAAGTTAATTACCATACAAAAATACAAACGTCTACTACCAAGGTTACGATGTTGTTAGTCATGTACCGAAAAATCCATTCATAACTTTTTGTTTACATATGATAACGATATGTTTAGGACGTACCAATCTTACCTACTTATTCTATTTACCCAACGAGTCATCGCTACAAAAACCTTGAACTGATCTCGGTCAACTAATACCGACGTAACCTGTTTTACATTTAGATTGTGTGCGTCGTTAGTTTATTGCGGCACGCGGTAATCTAATGCCACAGGCATCAACCTGATGACATTGACAGTCAGCTAAGGTCCATGTTTTTATGGATAAGTAAGTGATAGGCTTAATTGCGTATTTACTTGGTAGGTTAGTGACTTAGAGCAATTTCTTGGCTGATGACCTAAGTCCTGGGTCTTTGTTCTGTGATGAGGTAAACGGACGGAGCAAGGTGCAGACTGATACAAGGCGTAGTTTTTGGGAAATCTAATTAATGGGTTTAATACCATGTATAGAAAATAAAAATCTTGTTTGGACGTCACACAACGAAGGAAATGTCAATTAAATGGATATTATATTTATGAAATCTAACCAATATTTTGGCTTAAGAAATGTATAGATACGCATGCGAAACCAAAAAATATAAGAAATCATAAGTATTAACATTATATGTAACATTGTTTGAAGTAATAAATTTATTGTTATTAAAATTATTTTTTGCCTATTTTATTTTCTACAAAAATGTAAGGATATCTATTTCTTCAGGTAAGAAAAGTATAGCCCGCACGGAAAAATGTGTATGCGAAAAATGTACTTAAAAATATATGTCACATCTATTTTTTTTGCACAAAAATATATGCTACGTATATATTGCATATATTTCGACATATATGTTGGCAAATGTATATAGCGAAAATATATTTCACATATTTTTTTTCGCACTAAATATATGCACATGTATTTTGTATATGTGACATGTATGTCACATCTATTTTTTACATATATATTTTTCCGTGCGGGAGTCTCTTACATATCATCTTCTTTGTTGTGATCTGAATATATAAATGCCTCTTAACATATCACAACTTCATGAATTAAGTATCTCACCTCTTACATCTATTCATGACCTAAAGAAGATATCGTTCCCAGATTTTATTTAATATTTAGAGCTCGTAGAAGCAGGACGTTTGTTTTTTCGTGTTTACTATGGGAGAACAGTTTGCTTTTGTTGAGTACATTCAGCTCGCACCCGACGTTTTAGTGCCGCTATCCTGGCCAATTTCCAGAATTAATAAGGACTTTGTTTTGAAAGCTATAAGAAGGATAATAGAAACCAGCCAGTAGACGAATCCTGTCGTTCAAATAAACAACATTTCGGTCCGGTTGATAAGGAACCACCCTATCGGATTTCCATTTGTGTTTGAACTAGTCCCTGAAGCGTAAGTACTATTTCAAAATTTTCAAAAAATTTAGCTTATATGCAAATCCTTTGATCTTAGTCTGTATTAAATCCTCAAGGATTTGGTCTCGATTGCAGACAAGTGCCTGAAGATAACGTCTATGAAATAGTTTCCCACATTGATGAAAACAACAATGTAATTGAAGTTTCGAGCGGAAGCAATCCTGGAACCTTGGAGACTTACTGGACCAGAATCAGGGAGCCTGTGTGCCTGCTACGGTCTCGTCTAATCAAGTAAGTAATTATTCGCTTATTAGCTTATCAAATGTTTCAATGACCCCAGTCACTGATCCCAAACTTTTCAATTTACACTGTGAATATTTTAGCATTGATAGGAACAATGAGCGATGTATATTTGGATGTGGCAAATCTGAGCACAGTTTTTTATATATATATTTTTTTGCAGATTGACCCTGAACCTCACGAAATGCAAATTTTCTGAACCCTAAGGAACTTGCCGGTAAGTTTACCATAAACGAAAACCATATCCATTTTTCGTAGCTCTATGACTTGAGCTCATTTTCGAACCGGTTTCGTGTTTGCAAACAAAGAATGTAACTTTGTTTAGGTTATTAACTTCTTCAACGCATTCCTAAGTTGTGATGCGACGTAGAAGCTTTTTAGGGTTCAGTTAGGCAAATATTTGCGACGTTACTTAACTGTTGTCTTCTTTGTTTCAGGTAGAAATCGATCAAATGTTAATGTAGTTAATAATTTACAAATAAAAAGACTTTTCAATTGTAGTCTTGTACAAACAATATAAATTCTCTTTCTTTGTATCTTCGTAGGAGCTAAGGACACGTGTTAACTCATAATAAACTTCAATGACCTTTGGTAGTGATAATAAATAATCACCACGCAAACACATGCATTATTATCATATTTTTACAGTGCAGTGATATTAAATAATAAAATCCACCCGCGTCAGTATCTCGTTTCGGCGCTCGACGATTGTTCGGCTGCACTTTATATTTAGCGGTGATATATTTACATATACTGATATTTTCAAGCCACCTCTAGCAAACAGGATAAATACCATCAGATTATTATTAAACGGATCAGTTTTTATTCTGTCACAATGGCTGACAGTCGTCATATCGAGAAGTGGTTCGAACGTTCTGAAATGTACCAGAGTAATGTGATAGAGCTAATGAGCTCTGAATATGAAGCAGGAACCTCACAGCCGAAAAGAAGAAAACTAAAGCGACGTCTTGTTGAGTTACTGCCGAGCAGCAGAAGTACTCCGGTGACGTCGCAGATAGACAACCAGGTTCCAGAAGAAATAGACTTGGAATCTACCAGAGCTTTGGCGCCATCTAGAGTCGTCTCTCCTGCGTTGAATCAGGCCCAAGCAAATGGAAACCAAGCTCCTGAACGGTACACAAACTTCTACCAGTTTCTAATGACAACGGTCATCCTGGACGACCTGAGCTTTAGAGAACCGTTTATCTCAGCTGCAGACGCCAACCGACTGACGGAAGAAGATCTAATTCTCCATGGGGTCAGACTTTACCTGAACGCGCACCAGCTGCGTCCTCAAGAACTAGTGGACCTGCCGTTTATTCCTCGCGAAATGGTCACAGGAGAAACCATGAAAGACTTCCCGTTCTTGGACCCTTTCCTGGTTGTACTCTGGGATTTTGACATCGATGACGTCCACTGGATGCTGAATATCCTGCCCTGGAGAGTAGTGGACCGCCACATCAGAACCGGTCGAAGTATTCTTCATGTAAGTACCTAGATATAACTAGAGACACTTCTAGTTATATCTAGATGCTAATTTGCATCTTTTGTTCCAGTGGATTGTTAAGATTGGGAACATCCACCAGTTCCTGGAGACAACCAGAGCTCCGCTGAGTATAACTGTGAAAATCATACGGTTCTTGGACAATTATTTCGAATAAGTTTTAATCTATTTGTAAACAAAGTGACGTATAGCTTCTTATGATATGTTGTTATGTAGACAACTTGGCTCCGCGACGTCTGTTGTATATTATCTACATTATTTAAGAAACAAGTGGGTGTTTGATAGACATAACATTAGCATACGATTGACTGAATATGAGACCATCTATTTTGAATGCGAATTATTTATTTAAAAAAATCGTCTGCGGTTTTTAAATTTCTACATGGAATACTTTCCTTGGTAGGTACAGTCAAGAGCATGAAGTTTTACTCTTGTAGCGCGAGTCTTTGCCTCTTTGCCTCTATGGAGAATTGGCGATTGTAATAAGAACAGTTCCAACTTTGGTTGCTTTGCAGTTGGCTACTTTTTCTAATTTCTAGGGGGGGGGGGGGGAGGGCAGCTGCCCCTTCCTGCCCCCCGACGCCCTTGTTCAGCCCGTCATGCTATGGCCGATGAGATGAAGCAAAACGGCACTAAACGGGTAGGTTTCTCACTGACTTTGATTTTTTTAAAATTATTTTGTGTGAACTTATCAGTATTTTGGCGGAAATCATAGAATTCTAAATCGGTAGCAAAACATATCATGATCGAGGTCGTAGATAAGGTCGACGATGGAGCGAGTTAACCCAGAAAATGCCATTAAAGCACTGGTACTCCCACGAACCGACGAAACACAGCAAGTTGTTTGTCGTCGGACTTCGGTAGGGTGGTCGCGGACCAGACGGCCCTTTACAGAGCCTACCACACCGCATGGGACTATAGGACGACACCTCAGATCTAAAACTAGGTGTCGTTGCCTGCTATGGATTAATAGGAGGTAGGTGTCATCTATGTTTCCTTAGTCGCCTTTTACGACACGCACAGAAAGAGATGGGGTAGTATTATTTATTTCTCAACCGATTACCACACGGCTAAATATACGATACCATAAAATTGAATCAAATAAATAGTCGATTGCTATTGGTACCTCTGGTGGGTTTCTCCAGAGTGTTCTCCAGTCGGAGCAGCACCGACCCCCCCTTCCAGGGCTCCAGCGTCAGGATGTGCACGTGGCGGGGGAGCGAGCGGATCCGCAGGGCTGAATACTGCAACATTTGTCACATGATTATATACAGGGTTATTGGTAATACGTCACGATCCCTTTAAGGGCTGATAGTAGAGATCATTAGCTATCAAATCACACTTGGGTAGAAGCTCAGGGAATTCCATTCCTTGGCAGTGCGCAGTATGAAAGATGACGAAGAGCTCAGTGCGAATCCGCGCAATTTTAGCAAGATAGGGATGGTACTATAACTCCTCTTTCGGGGGCAAGGAATAAAACATGTAGCTCTTCTGTGAGGTGTATATTTTACTTTACGAATAACAACAGGCACTTCTCTTACACTTTTTCTTTATTACAATCGTAGAAACAGTTAATTATCACTTTACAACGCTTGGGAAAGTGCTATTTGCACGCCTATGATCGCATACATGAAATTACTTCGCGAGCTCTCTACAATGAATGGCGGAAGACCAGATCTTCAATCATTTCGAATGTTGACATCGAATACCATTTCAAACCTTTTAAATTGATATTCGAATAATCTTCTTCGAAATGACCGATTGAGAAAGAAGTTGCGTTATGCCAGATTACCACAGTACCTAGCGGCGCGTCTGGACGTCCAATGGAAGAAAGGGGCAGGCGGAATGAGCTCATGATATTTCTATCTATCTTTCTATCGTCAAGCTCGATGCTCACCCGCTTGTTCCGCACGTTCTGCCACTTCCTCCGGTTGATCTTGTCTCCCGCCGTCATGAACAGCCAGGGCTCGAACTGCCACTTCCTCGCCACCAGAGACGCTCGCTCGAAGAACGTGAGGTCTTCAACTGGAATGGAAGCAAGGTGTCAGACAACCTTTAGTTAGGGGGTCTTATGTGCCGACAAATCAACCAGTCTGTAGGTTCCCGTTATTTATTGGTTTTCAGGATAATTTAGGACTAGGTAACTTTTTACCGACTTCAAAAAAAAGGAGGTTCTCAGTTTGACCCGTATGTATGTATGTATGTATGTTTGTCCACGATTATCTCGCATTTGGCTGAACCGATTTTGATGCGGTTTTCAGAAAAGAATTTATTAACATTTAGGAGAAAGTTTTAGTAAAAGTTTAGTATTTAAAAAAAAGGGGTGCCAAGAAAATTAAGGTTGATAGGCCGCCTTCGCACAGTAGTTAGGTACTACATACATCAAATTATATTGTAAGTAGGTATTTATTTTTCGGTTTTTTGAAGTTGGTTCTATTTTTTTTTAAGTTTTTCTTTCATGATCTAATGGATACCTATACCTGTATTTTTTATTTATTTCGTAACTTTTTGGAAATAATACAGGATGTAAGGGACAGGTTAGCAAAAACTGAAACCCTGAATTCTGACCATCATTCCAAAACATTCCAATTTTTTTTTCTGTTTTAATTATAATACACTCCACTTTTCAATAAAAACAGTGATAAGTACCTTGTCTTATCAGCCCATATCGTCCCCACCGAGGGGCACGGGCCTCCCTTCGAAATTCGAAACACGAAGGTGATTTAGGCCATAGTCCACCACGCTGGCCCAATGCGGGTTGGTGGACCGCGAGCCTAGCGAAAATGAATATTCTTGGACGGGCGGGTTTCATCACAATGTTTTCCTTCACCGTTAAGCAAGTGATTATTAGAAATCCGTACATAAATCCGAAAAAAGAATTTAGTGGTACAGGCCCGCACCAGGATTTGAACCCACGACCTTCGGATTACAAGTCTGGCTCTTTACCAACTGGGCTATCACCGCAGTAAACAAACTGAACCCCGAAAAGCAAGGGAATTAACAAAAAAGAGCATTAATTTACAAATAGTGGACCCTACCTTGTGTCAGAAATTGCAGTCTTGTGTCGTCTGAAAGAGAAATACCAGAAAGAGATAGACAGAGATGGTGCAGTGCAAAGAAAAGAGACAGAAAATAACACGTAAAGTGACACTGAAGGTTTCGGTGACTTTAAGGCGCCTTATTCATTATCCATCTTGCTGGACTATTAGAGAGAGACAGAGCTATACTAGGAAACGAGAGACTGACAGTCTATCTCGTTTCTTAGTATAGCTCCGTCACTGTCGGGTGGACCAGTATGATGAAGGCGCTTAAATTAAGATCCGTATTACAGAACGCGACTCAGACTCTGATCTATATTTTCATCTTGGTAGAGAGAGAAAGTGACAATCAATACTTAAGTATAGATCAAGACTTGAGTCTCCTTCTGTGATACGTGCCTAAGTACGGGCGGAGCCAGAATAGGTATGTTGACTATTTTTTTTAATTGTTTATCTTAATAAGGAACTGAATCCAAAACCCAAAACCAAAATAATTTTTAAAAACTATTGAGAACTAAAAAAGTAACAAGCTATTAAATTTCAATAGAGGGGGAAACTATCAAAAAACGAAAAAGAGATGCACTTACAGGCATGTGACGTCACCGCCATTTGCTTGCGTAGGTAAAAACGAGATAGCTAGCTCTCCCCATAAAACGAGATAGCTAGTCCTTACGATAATATAAATTCCAATAACTTGTTCATTTATAAACCAATTTTAATGCTGTTTTCGGATATTCATATATTTCTAGCATTTTTTTTTCCACATACAATAATTTATAAAATCAAACACTGTCAACATCCCTATTCTATATATTTCGGTTAAGAAAATAAATTTGGAGGTAACATAACAGATATTGCTGATACTACTTTACGGTGTTTCGTAGAGGGATAAGGGCAGGAAAATGATCATGATTTTGAAAATTTCAGGGGGGGGGGGATTTGAACCCCAAAACCTCCCCCCTGGCTACGCCCATGGGCCTAAGCATTAAAGAAAGTTCAGATTGTGAATCGTGCGTGCATTTGCGTGTCTAAATGTTTACTTACGGAAACTATATTCTAAATATCTTACTTTCTCTTAGATGTCCAAATGTGATCCTGTGTTTTCCTTTCACTACAAGTCCTACGCCGTATGCTTCTTCGTTCAGTGACTCCTCCAGGCCAAATCCATCGTCTGTCAGCAACCTTCTGTGGACCTATCAGAAAAAGATAAGAAAATCACCTTGAAAACATTATAATGTATACCATTTTATTATTTACTTCTTCCCAATTTATTTATAGCCTTTAAACTCTACATCCTCAAAGGTACACATTAAGATTTTCAATTTTTTATCTATTTTTTTTTCAGGATTTTAGTTTTTAAAAAAATGTCAAATTTTTGATTTTGGCGCTCGATCTTTGGAAACGAAGAATGATATCAATTTGACAAAACTTCCTCTGGACAATTTAGTCAGCTACAATTTGAGCTTAATACAAATACGATCGGGTTAAGGGTTTGCCCTGTAGACCTTATTGAAAAAAGTCAAAAAGTCAGAACGACAGTTTTCACATGACATTTATGACTTCATGATTTGCAGAGTTCGTTATATTTCCAGTGTGCTCGATAGTCGTGTGAGGCACGGAATCTTTGATATTTTACATAAATATTTGCCCCGACCGGGAATCGAACTGGTCCTGGCCGTCGATAAAGAGGCAGCGCTACTATCACTCGACCAAACCCACGAGTGCTATTCTGTCTAAACGGCAATGTTTCATAACCAACCCTGTTAACACTTTCCCCTGCCTATTAATAAGTCATACCATGAGTTCGATCTCTCCATCATTATATGAGGTCCCTCCTTGGGGTCTGTCAGTCAACACACACAGACCAGCCGACACATTAACCGACTGCAAACAAATCCGACTCGATACGGGGGCGTAGCACGCCGACACTGGCTTCTTTTGCTGATGACCTGAGAAAAAGATGGCATGGATAGATAGATAAAACATTTATTCAATTGACACAATACAAGAATCGAATGAACAAATACAAAAACCAAAAAAAAAAAGAAATAAGTACTTACTTAATAAACTTTTTAGAAAAAAATTAAACCTACTTAAAAAATAAAATAAAAAAAAACAACATCATTTAATGTGATACGTAGTACTTACTGATCTGTTTGAAGCCTGTGCAAAGGCTACCTATAAAACTTATTTAGCTTGGCACCGACTTCAAACAAATCAGTAGGTACTTCGTAGCACATTAAATGGTATTGTCTTTTTTTCGCTTTTTTGAAGTCAGTTTAATTTTTTTCTAAAATTTTGATTAATAAGTGAACTAAGGACCGAAATAAGTTCCTTTTGTTTACAATGCCGACTTGCTAGTCATTAAGCAAACGATGCTCAAGTGAAGAATGATAAATAAATGTAAATTACTCACTAGCTGTCTCGTTCCAGCACGTTCGCTTCATCATCTGTCGGCCGTTGGAGTCGGTGTAGAACTGGCCGTTACTGGACACGTTCGATTTGAATATCGTCACCACTTCTTTGCCCAAATCCTTTCTGTAAATAGGTGATGAGAAACTAGTCTGAACAGAGATCTTCTTTTTCCATTTGAAGAAATCATTTTAAGATTAAAAGAGGAAATATCTGGAAGAGGTCTAGAGATAGAAAGAGGGTTGGAGGTACTTAAAGAAGTGGAATAGTTGGGAGAGTTTAAGATAATGGGATTGGTGAAGACAATGGTAGGGGCTGTAAACGGCTTGTAAAGTTAGTTATACGGGACCATGTGGGAAGGGAAGTTAAAAGGGCTAAAGATAATGTCAGGGTTAGAGTTTGTGGGAATTATAAAAATACTTAGAAGGATAGGTATAGAGAAATGTCCACAGATAGGTTATAAATTATAATGCTGAAGCTAGTTTAAGAGTTGAAGTTAGATATAAAAGGCTTAGAGTAGAGCTGAAGATGGACAGATAGATATAGTTTATTGCATACAGTCCCAAACAAAATAGTTATGTATAGTTTAATAGTTAATAAGGCAAGTATTAACAAGAAAACTTAATCTAGACAAGGACATAGAAATAAAGTCTATGGATGTTAATAATAACACAACAGAAAAAGTACAAAAGTTGCAAAGGTGATCTTATCGCTAAGCGCTATCTATTCCAGGCAACTCTTGTTTCAGGGACACCTTAAAGATGTCAAAGACCAATTGACCCGTTCAAAAGCTCACACGAAAGTGATCCTTACCCAATCGGCACAGGGCCAACAATCCATTCCAGCTCGATGAACTCCTCGCCGCGGTACAGCCTGATGATCTGAGTGATCCAGTCGGTGAAGCGCTGACGGATTTCCTTGACGATGGTGCCTCGGACTACGTTGTACGTCACTTTGGAGGCCACCTGAGCAATGAGAAATAAAAGTCTAGACTTAAATAGAATAGACGCTACCAAGGAACTTTTATTTGATGATAAAAGTTCCTTGGACGCTACACACTCAATGATTATAGTATAGTTTATGCAGGTATTACGTATTTTGCACGCTCTATCTGTCTTTCAGATCAACTTTCCGTGGCTCAGGTTTGCTGGAAAAAACTTATTTTTAAAGATAAGCTAACCTTTATTTTATGTCTATCTGTAATGTGTGCAAAGAACTGTACATAAATAAGGCCAACACTAAGGTTACCCTTGTGTCGTGGGACCCTTGGAAAATACACAAGCAAAGACAGACACGAACACACATGACCCGAGAACAAACTTTTGCTTCTTACACAAATATTTGCTCCGTCCGAGAATCCAACAAAGTACCCGTCGATCAAGAAGCAGCGTCACTGCCACTCAACCAAACCGGCTGGGAGCACGGCATATCGCTGCTTTTCAGCCATTTGCTTGTCCCTATAATCTTAGTGCGGGCTATTGAGTAAGTAGCATTTATTTATTTATTTTTTTTAATGTAAAAGGGATGTTATTTTAAAATTCCTCTTTTGTATGTGGCAATAAAACATGATTTTGGAATTCAATTTAATAATAAAAGTTCCCCGCTGCTTCTATCTGTCTGTTTGAACGTGATAAACTCAAAAACCACTAAGCGGATTTTAATACAGTTTTTATCAACGGATGGCGTAATTCAAAAGGAAGGTTTAATTGTATAGTTCATTACCAAAATTCCCACCGGACCGAACTCCAGAGCGGGAAGCTAGAAGGTATATTATAAAACAAAGTCCGCCGCCACGTCTCGTCTGTCTGAACGTGATAAAGTCTTAAATTTCTTGACGGACTTTTATACGGTTTTCACCAGATGGAGTGATTCAAGAGGAAGGTTTTATTCCCGATATTCCCTCAGGAACGGAGACCCTGACGGTAAGCTAGTTTAATAACAATTTAAAGTATACTTACAGGAGTGGGTCTATAGTTCTCTGGCCTGAAGCAGTAGGCCCCAGACTGCTGGGTCTGCTGCCCTTGGCTGTAGTAGTAGAAGTTCTGCGACAACTCTATACGGACCCCATCGGCGTGCTGAATTGACTCCAGGAACCCTGTGTCCTTGTTCACGGATACCTTTAGGTACTGGAAGAAGAATAGATATTTTTTCGTCATGAAGGAGATCTTTTGTTCGGAGGGCGTGGTATTCCGCCGGCACCGAGGGAGATTCCCGGTTGCAGACACCCCCGGAAAAACAACTGGGACACAGTGTTAGTTAATTATATTTCATATTGTATGTTAGTCTTCAAGGTATTTGTCGATGGGCCTATAGTTGCCTGATAATAAATGATTTTATGAAGCGCTTGTAGCCCAGTGGCTCTCGCTGATCTCAACCGATCAGGGAGGTTAAGCAACGTACACAGAGGCAGGGATCCTGATGGGTGACCAAAGTGGCAATTTATCACGAACGTTTCCGTGCTTCGGAAGGTACGTTAAGCTATCAGTCCCGGTTGTTGTCGATTGACTACAGTCGTCAAAACCAAGTCAGAGGCCATTGTGCGTTTTGAAAACTCTGAAACCAGGGTTAGCCAAGTTCGCCACATACTTGTAGGTATACACGATAAGAAGAAGATTTATTTATTAATAGGTCCTGCCTCAGATCTCAGTTAACAAATGTTTCCGCATCAGGTAATTAATGTATTCACAGATACATTCATCAGGCCGCCCTTCTGTACACTTTCTTATTTTTGTTTGTTTTTGTCAGTTTATATTTATGTGTGTGCAAATAAAGATTTAAATAATAATAATAATAATAATAATAATTCATCGTTACAAAAGGCTCACGCCTTTGTCCCATTGGGGTAGGCAGCGACCACAGATTGCCACTTCCTACGATCCAAACACATCTCTTACGCTTCCTCTACATTCATAATTTGCTTAATGCATGCTCTCATACCATTATCTCAATTATTTATGTCGCTACAGCAAAAACTGTGTCAGAATTACCTGAGAAGTCAGAAAAAATGTCGTGGGAAACTCAAAAACTACGAAAAATCGTAGAACATACTAAAGAGTGTTTGGGGTCCCCTTCAGCCTTCCGCTTGTTACTACTTTTTGGGGAACTCCGTATAAAATAAGAAACTGATTGGCTGACTAACTGATTGATTAAAGCACAGCTGAAACCATTTTTTGGAACCAAAAGCTGAACCAAAAGATTTCCCGAAATTCTCATGGGAACACGAGAAAACGCGCACGAATACGCGGGCTGAAAGCTTGTTTAATAATATCAACATACCTCATTGGCGATGCTGGGGTTTGTGTCTTGTTCCGGTTCATTGTTTTTAAATTTCTCAGCGTGTTTCTTGGCGAATTCATTCTCTTCCTGAAAAAAATAAAAAATAAATTGCCTCTAACTTTTCTTAATGACTGTACTCAATCGATATTACGCACATTCAGAGCGATAGGTTAAGAAGCCATGATTACGTCATCATTTTATAACTTTAATTAACGTATAGCGAGATGAATAAATAAATTATATTTAAATATTTACGTCCAATAACACTAACTATTAGATAGATGGAACGGGATTTCCCCTGCTATAGACAAACATTGGAACAGTGTGACCAGATTCAGTTTTTTTATACTTTTTCGGCATATTTTATCGACTTTTCCAAGCATCAGTATTGTTACGTAATCAAGGCGAGGGGGGGGGGGGGTTAAAAACAAAAGATTACGCTGTGATTACATAAAAAAACGGCCAAAAATGATCACGTCATTGTTGAACGATCCCTAGTGGTGAAGGTAGGCACATACCAACTGATCTCTAACAGGAGAGATGTAATAGGCGGCGTATCCCAACGGTGGGATGTTCTCAGCCTCGAAGCACAGTTCCTGGATGACAGTGGAAGTGCGGCCTGGCAGGTTGATGACCGCAGCTGGGAGCGGGACCAGCTGGTACTCCACCTCCTCATCTGGAAGGTTTCTATGTGTCAGAATTTGAAATCTTATCGAGCGAATGGAAAAATAGCCATTGCTCTTCAACCCACTAGGGTACCTAATGAATCCTAAATTGTTCTGAAAGTTATCAAATTAAGAACTTCAAAACTTTCCCTTTTATATAAGGTCCTAATTGTTTTGTGACTTTCCTTTTAACACGTTATTGTGTAGGTCAAAATATATCATTTGAGTCAAAAAACAAAGACATAATATTAAATTGAAAAGGTCTTGAAAAATTTTGTTATGATATTTTTTCATTACTATGATGAATAAACCCATCCATTCAAACGTAAATAATAATGGCAGTAGTAGAGCGGGCGAGCGGGGAGTGGCCGGCTTCAAGTGATAGAGAACCATTCCTTTATCTTTAAATGGAAAATTTTTATATTATTTTTTTTGCTAAATTTTATTTTAAGATAATTAAATTTTATGTTGTTTTTTGGAATACTATTAACCTATACAATAACGTCTTTGAAGGAAAGTCACTAATAAATTAGGACCTTATATAATGTCATCTGCTATGTCCGTAGCCCACATGGCGCTCGCTGATCTAACCCGATCAGTGAGGTTAAGCAACTCACACAGAGGCAGGGAGCCTGATGGGTGGCCAAAGTGGCAATTTATCACGAGCGTTTCCGTGCTTCGGAGGGCACGTTAAGTTGTCGGTCCTGGCTGTTGTCTGTTGACTACAGCCGTTAAAACTAAGGCCATTATGCAGTTTGAAAACTCTGACATCAGGGTTAGTCAAGTCGGCCGCGCACTTGACTATACCTACACGATAAGAAGAAGAAGATTTGCTATGCCATTCTTACCGTTGTAATCTCTAATTGAGTAATGCAGAGCGATGGCCGGCAACCTTACGTGGTGATAGGTTTTGAAACTCAGAGGGTTGTATACCAGCAGCAGCATCGTGTCTTGGGTTTCAGTGAACTGAAATTCATCAAACACCATTGAAGTATTATGTACTAGCGTACTAGAAAAGTCAGCGCGAACAACATCTTTGCAACATGCGCGGCAGTGCGGGGCGCGCGGGGGGCGGCTAATGATTCATAGATGCGACGTCACCGTTATAAAGGCGACACTTTGTTTATATTCTGCCTATTTCATTGGGTACCTCTTAAGTGCGCATTATTTGACTAACAATTTTTATTATAATATTTATTTTTGGTATAAACTGACTTTACTCTGTGGAACAAACAATATTTGGCATAAATACCTATACTAACTGGTTCAGTCAGGATCATGGGAAGTTTCATTCCTTACAAACAGTGCCTTAACTATTTTCAATTAATAACTACAGTTTCTTCTAAAAATAAACGTCAGCTTATACTATGTAATGTACCTACACTGTTACACACCCAATGTCGCTTCTCATATTTTTAGTCTATGAAAAATGACGCAAAATGGCATCCACAAAATATTTTGCTTGAATTAAGTTTTAAAAACGATTATTTAGTTATTAACCGATGGAAAGTTATTCCTTTGCATTTTGACGTGTTACTCGAATTATTAGTGCAATATCGTAAAACACACGAAGGCATATTTATTGAGTTATAACGGGTTGTTGCTTTAAGACATACAAGACTTAAACGCTCAAGAGCGAGCAAGCGACCGACTGAGTGAACTGCGGCCGGCCGACCGCAGTTGAACGGAACACTGAGTTAGTGAGCGGCGTCTTCTCTATACGTAGTAGTAATAGCTCAATGTCAAACACGTATCATTAAGGCGACTACAACACCCGTTAAAGGCAGCACATATAAGAATAGTGCCATCTCCGTCTCTCAACAGGCCTGGGCCGGCAGTGCGAACAGTGTCGATACACGAAGTTTATGGAATATAAAAGCGGGCGTGCGTAAAAACATGTTCGAAAGTTAGTAAAATGAGATTTATGGAAAGGTAACAGCTTAAATCGAAAAATGCGTTAGTATCTTATCGAGAGTGTTCAATCACGAACATTTTGATAGCAATTTCAAGTTCCTGTGTGCATTTTACTATCGTTTTTACAGCTTAAAAGATACACAATATTGGTATTTAGAGGTGACTTTGTGAGCTTTTTCTATCGAACCAAAAGTGCTGAATCATGTTTTCAGCAAGATCTTATCTAGTTTATGTCCTGAATATTACCGTAGTATTTTTTTTCTGCGATTTAATGCAGTGCGTCATGCTTATATTTACGCATCATAAAATCGTAATTTTGGTGCTGTAGTCGCCTTAACGTGTACGGAAAACAAAATGAAAAGACAAGAAAAGAAACAATGGTAAAGACTTATTCAGGAACAAAAAAAAGAATAAGACAGACCTATGGCCAGATCTGCAAGAGAACTAACACCTTTAACGCCTGATGCTGCTACTTAAAAATCATTGAATTTCTTTTGCGTACCTTAATTTGAAAGTTCTTACAATTTAGTATTTTGTTAGCGCTTAAACGCGAGAGGGATTTTCACTAATAATTTTCGACCCCAGGATGTCGAGTTTCGGTCGTAATGAATGAATGAATGAATGAATGAATTGTTTATATCTGCACACAAAAAAAAACTTACATTACTACATTATATTAAATTAATTGATTTAAAAAATTGAAAATAAAAATTAAAGCAAATAAAAAAAAATTGAATTAAAATAAAAAAAGTAAATGATTAGTCTTACATAAATAAAATAAAACAGAAGGAAATGTGCTGCAGAAACAGGCCGTAGCTCAGTGACAGTTTTGCCGCTGGATGCGACAAAGCACTGATTTTCAGCTACCGCCTGCGAGGTGTGCCGAGTGCGAGTGTGATCGGTGTTGTGTAATGTGTTTTGAAAGTGATAGTGTGCTTATGTAGAGATATGTTTAAAAATTCGTCAAATTAAGGAGATTTAATTATCAGTAATAATAATGATTTTAGAACAATTATAATCAATTCAATGTTAAAAATAAAATAAAAAAATTAATAGAATGTCATTAGATTAAAATTATGACGATAGAATAGAATATAGAATATAAAAACTAAGAGAATAAAAAATAGATTATAAAAACAGACAACAAATTTAGTTAAAAAGGCGCTGACTCAGCATGTTGCTGCTGATGATAATCACTTACCCTGCATTGACTTATATTCAGTTGATGGCACACAACAAACTGATGCGTGTTCTTGGACCGTCTTGAACCATCCCAGGATGGTGTCAGAAAACTGGAACAATTATGTTGAATGAAAAAAAAATGCGTCTGTTATTGCTTCTATAGCTTTTACCTCTGACTGCATGTTACCTTGGCCTAATGATCGAGGTACATAAAGAGATTGCTTGTACGCTGACTGCCACTAGAATAGTAAAGTCGTCTAGTGGTAACCAAGTAGCAGAAGACTTGGACATAGATGATAGGTTTACGATGGAGCGAGTTAACCCAGAAAATGCCTATTAGAGCACTGGTACTCCCACGCACCTATGGAACACAGCAAGCTGTTTGGCGTCGGACTTCGGTGGGAGGGTGGTCACAAATATTCAAAACAAACTGAGGTGTCGTTGCCTATGATGGATTAATAGGAGGCAGATCTCATTTGTGTTTCCTTAGTCGCCTCTTACGACACCCACTGAAAGAGATGGGGTGGCGTTATTCTCAGCCGATCAGTTCAGTGTAGATCTGAGCTGAGCATAAGATGGACCGACCATCGGGTAAAGGCTGTAGGAAGAGTTATTTAGGACAGGCTTATTCTTGAAGACGTCTTTTGGCTGATAAATGATGATCAATGTATTGTGGAGGTTCTGTACCTCCCACGTTGACCGTCTACTATTCTCTGCCTTTTCCTTGTCTCCACCAGTCTTTCCCGCTACCAGCTCCCTAAGAGCTACGATAAAGTAGATTGGCCAGATATGTGCATTTTATGCTGGAATTTTGAGAACTTTTTTTTTAAATTATTATTATAAGATGGGTTAACTCTTGACCTCAATCTTGACCATAAAGGTCACAGATGAGGTCGACGATGAAGCGAGTTAACCCAGAAAAAGCCTATAAAGGCACTGATACTCCCACGCACCGACGGAACACAGCAAGCTGTTTGGCGTCGGACTTCGGTAGGAGGGTGGTCGCCAACCAGACGGCCCTTTATAGAGCCTACCACACCGCATGAGACCATAGGACGACACCTCAGATTCAGAAAAAAATGAAGTGTCGTTGCCTGGGATGGTTTACTAGGAGGCAGGTCTCATTTGTGTTTCCTTAGTCGCCTCTTACGACACCCACGGAAAGAGATGGGGTGGTGTTATTCTCAACCGATCACCAAACGGTCAGAACGTAATTTCAACAAAGATGGGGTAACCACCAATTTGGGTTACGCATTGGCCTTGTTAAAACCTGATAAATCCATTGTACGAAGATCTGTGAAGTCAGTTTATTTTACCTGAAGCGCATGTAGCCCAGTGGCGCTCACTGATCGCAGCCGATCAATTAGGTTAAGCAACGTACACACAGGCAGGGAACCTGATGGGTAACTAAAGTGGCAATTCATCACAAGCGTTTCTGTGCTTCGGATCGCACATTAAGCTGTTGGTCCTGGCTGTTGTCGATTGAACCAAGTCGGAGGCTATTTGGCGGCTTAAAAATTTTGACACCGGGGCTAGTCAAGTTCGCCACGCACTTGACTATACCTACACGAGAAGAAGATTTTACCTTAAAAGGTTGGAGACCTTCTTAGTGCATGCTTCAACAGCGTCACTCATTACTTTTATGAAATCATTCGTCACATGTTGTTGGCTTGTTCCTGGAACAACATTTTAACATTTTAAGAATTAATCACCTTTATAACTTTACTTTAGTGATTTGAACACATAATTAAATACTAAAATTATTTACCTATTTCCCTACGTTCCCGGGGTCTACCCGTGACCACGGCGCGTGCGACCGTGTCGAACGTCGGGAAATAGGTTTAGGTAAATCATGTTATGTACGCGAACTTAGACCCGTTTTAGTATTTAATCACGCTTTATTTCTACACGTTCACTACATGAGCAGTTTGCAATTTCTAATCAGCGCTTGTCTACAATGTCTTAAATAAGAAAAAAAACATTCTTAATCAAAAAAAAATGTCAGCGTTGCAGCTGACTTTATAGATAAGCGTTGATTAAACTAAAAAGTGTACAAAACGGCAGCAGAGCGCAGCACTTTGTGTTGATTGTGTCTTTGGCACAATGCCGTGAGCTGTGATAGCTCAGTTGGTAATGAGCCTTACTTGTAACCCAAAGGTTACGAGTTCAAATCCAGTTGCGGGCGTGTTTTATTGATATGAAAAAATATTTTCATTAATGATATCACTTGCTCATCGGTGAAGAAAAACACCGTGATGATATACGAAAGGCGCGCGGTCCACCAACTCGCATTGGGCCAGCGTGGTGGACTATGGCCTTAATCCCACTTGGCACGGGCAAGGGAGCTCTTCTCGAGTCCCTTGCCCCTCGGTGGGGACGCTGCACCTTTGCGAATAGGCGCCAAGGCAAAAATGCTAATGTAATTCACTATTTTGCTCAATGATTTATGTACGAGTATGTATGTATGTAAACACTTTATTGCACATAATAAAAATTACAAAACAAAAGAGATGGATAGAAAGAAAACTATGTACAAAGGCGAGCTTATTCCTTAGAGAGATTTCTTCCAGCTAACCTTCGAGAGAAACGAAAGGACTTTATATTGATTTTGCTAATGTATTTTTATGACGTTTTCAAGAAACACTTTGTATGTTCTATGAAAATAAAGTATTTTTGATTTGATTTTGATTTGATTTGCTAAAAAGTGTGTTTGGCTATTAAATGTTTAATAACTGTGAAAGCTGAGTAATATGTGTAGGCAGTTAGTTGTTTTGTATATTTCTATTATTTGTTGTGGTGCAATGCTAGGCGTTTGATTTGATTTAATAGCTGTGTTTTTTTTTGTGTTACATCATTTTTCCATTACGTTATTTCCACGCTGGACTGGAAGTGAAAGAAAAACTTAGAATGTGCCAGCTACCTATTCTTCCCAGGTATACAGTAAAAGTCTGTAAGTGGGATGCGAGGGTTTTGCCGCGTCATGGGCAAAAGGCTGACTACCTCCCACCATCATACAACTTGTTCCAACTGATATATGACAATTTGTGTCAAACCTGGCATCTAGTGGTCCTAGAACCAGTGATACCTACCCCGTTAGGGATTATAAGCGTGAGTGTATGTATGTATGTATTTTTCCATTATGTTGTTAACTGGTTATCAGTCAGCGCCACATACCCGTTATAGCATCATGGTGCAGTAAAAGATTGACTGCATGTCTTAGAAGATGCAGCTCATATGAATCACCCATTCTTGCTATAACTGTCAACTGCTTCACCACCTAAAAAAAATATATTAAGTTTATTTTATTTATTAGGTTTAACAACGTTTCATACATTATTACTTTTTTAATATCAGTGAGGTTAAGCTACGTACACAGAGGAAGGGAACCTGATAAGTGATTAAAGTGGCAATTTATCACGAGCGTTTCCATGCTTCGGAGGGCACGTTAAGCTGTCGTTTTCGGCTGTTGTCAATTGACTACATTCGTTATAACCAAGTCAGAGGCCATTTGGCAGTTTTAAAAAACTCTGATGCCAGGGTTAGCCAAGTTCGTCACATAATTGACTATACCTACACGATAAGAAGAACTAAATTTTTAACCAATTACAAG
Source organism: Aproaerema taeniolella (assembly GCA_949987775.1). Lineage (NCBI taxonomy): Eukaryota > Metazoa > Arthropoda > Insecta > Lepidoptera > Gelechiidae > Aproaerema > Aproaerema taeniolella. The sequence continues at coordinate 4,168,822 of OX465272.1, forward strand.
TAAACTCCGCATGCATTAATATTCGTCAATTTGATGTAGTTTTGATGGCGTTCTTACTTCCTTCCTAATCAAATGTGTGGCGAACTTGACTAACTCTGGTGTCAGAGTTTTCGAACCGTTTAACAACTGCAGTCAATCGACAACAGCCGGGACCGCAAGCTTAACGTGCCCTCCGATGCGCGGAAGCGCTTGTGATAAATTGCCACTTCGGTCCTCTATGAGTTTCCCTGCCTCTCTGTACGTTGCTTAACCTCACTGATCGGTTGAGATCAGCGGGTGTCACTGGGCTACGAGCACTTCGTGTTCTGTGTTGAAAATACAAGAAATATTCTTACTTGCAGGAACACGTGAGCTCTCCTGATAAAATATTTCAAACTAGGTCTTGAAGAGTAGAAGCCTGTCCAGTAGGTATTTGCATCACTACTGTACGGCATGTGGTCACCCTGAAACATATTTAAATTATGAGATGGGTTAACCCTTGATCCCAATCTTGACCAAGGTCATATATGAGGTCGACGACGGAGCGAGTAAACCCAGAAAATGCCTATTAAGGCACTGGTACTTCCACGCACTGACGGAACAAAGCAAGCTGTTTGTCGTCAGACTTCAGGGAGGATGGTGATCGCCATAGGACGACACCGCAGATTCAAAACAAACTGAGGTGTCGACCAAGGTTATAGATGAGGACGAAGATACCTATGAAGCGAGTTATTCCAAAAAATACCTATGGAACACAGCACGCTGTTTGGTGTCGGACTTCGGCAGTCGCAAAACAGATGGCCCTTTACAGAGCATAAGATCAGGTTCAAAAGAAATAGAGGCGTCATTGAAATATTTGTTTTACAAGTTACAAAGCATAGCATTAGCAACAGCGTTCAAACTCAGCATGTACTATTGAGTGGCTACGGCGAAAATTTTCGTGATGAAACCCGCACGTCTAAGAAAATTCGTTTTCGAAAGACGAGCGGCCTCCAACCCGATTGGTCCCCTCCGTGTTTCGACGGGAGGCCCGTGCCCCTCGGTGGGAACGTGTCTTCTTTGTGATTTTATGTGTATTAATGGAAAAATATGTATAAACAAACATACATTTTGCATACCGAAAATTGTAAAATATGTGAAACTTTAATTAATTTTCAAGATCAATAATGTACTCTACCATATTTCTTGCAGAATAAATATCATTTCATTTCATAGTCTGGTAAGAAGTTTTAATTTTAATTGACGTTTCTGTCAGTATTAGCTGGACTAACTAAAAGTGTATATACCTTTTCAGTGTAAATTGCTTTGTCTCGCCTCCCATACAAATAAATTGCTTTTAAATAGCACGATGGCGTTGAATAGAATATGTTGACGTCTGATATATTTCCTGGATGGGTCATCACGTGACTGAAAAAACAAACAATATGCCGATGAAAATAAACAATGAAAATAGATAACTGCTTTTAACACACACTATACACTCAAAGGCCCACACCAAGCTTTTCCCTTGTGTCGTGGGTCCCTTGGAACATACACAAAGACAGAAACGAACAAATATTTTTTTTTACACAAATATTTGCCCTGACTAGGAATCGAACCCAGGACCCGTCGATCAAGAGGCAACGTTACGACCACTCGAACAAAGCAGCCGTCATAAAATGATATTACCAGGGTAATTTCAACATCAGGGTTAGCCAAGTTCGCCACAAACTTGACTATACCTACACGATAAGAAGAAGATAAAATGAAATGGCGATTTCATTAACAATTTTCTGGCGAGTTTGCATGCAGAGGGTATTTTAATTTTTCCCTAAAGAGTCCTGTTCTTTAAAAAAAAAAAAAATTCATACAGTAGAAACATTCTTGAGAAGTTTCAAAAAATTATACAAAATTAAAAAACAAAAATATTTATTTTCTCTTACAAAACTTGCAAATAACAAAGTTGCTGGAACCTCCTTTTAAGAATGTAAAATTCTTGTGCCAGGAGGGGCAGAGTCCATTAATTACATTTTATTGCGTAAGAAAAAGTACCTACTATACGTAGTTATTTAAGAAAAATAGTTATCTAGACACCTATTGTTGTTTGTATTTCTGAAAATACAACAACTGCTGCAAAAGAAAACATTGCTAACTCACTTTATAAGTTTATCCATGTTCATATACCAATTAGCAGCGCTTTGGTAAGTAAAATCTCCACCCATTGTGACCATAATATTGTCATGATCATAATATTTGGCTTGACGTTCCAATTGCTGAATGAAATCATTTACCTACAACAAAAATCATAATTTAATGTTATGCACTGCTGTAGCGGACAGATTCAGCAGGCATGTGTAGTAATTAAAAAATACTTTTCTTGACAATAGTGCAGTATATAATTAAAATAAAGACATATTTACAACTGAGAAAATGGTAGAATCAGTCGAATGGAGAAGAGAAAGAACAAAAGAATAAAAACAAAAGAAGATCGCTCCTGGTGTTCCAGCGTGTTTGAAATAGAACATATTAATATGCAAACTCCTTTGCTTCTTTCTTCAACAACTGCGTTCCTCAGTTTATTACCTCAATCTTAGCCCGTATTACAGAAGGAGACTCAAGTTTTATCTGTACCAAAGTATTGATAGTCTCTTTCTCTCACTATCAAATGACAAAGACGACTGCTATTTACGAGTAAGTATAGATCAGAGTCTGAGTCACGTTTTCGTGAATCAAGTGTTTAGTCGTTTTTTATGATAAGTAACCAGCTCACAAAAATCACAACATATGGATACATTCGGCTGTCAAATATTGTGAATAGAAAGAAAAACATTTTGGATACTGGCAGATTGTAGTTTTGTGTTACACTTATATATCTTTAGCTTTCAGTTACAGTTTCTAGGGTATAGATGTAACGACTTCGTTTATTTTAGCTTTTAATATGGATATTACTAATTTCCGCGACCCGCTAAAAAGTATTTGATCAGAATTTTTTTTCATGTTCTTCTTAGATGATATAACCACAAGACGATATACAGAGCTTTAGGTATCTTTTTTTTGAGTTCCCATACAAACTTCATCAGCATAATAACGCATTTTGTATGGGAGATCAAATTTTTTTTTTTGTATTTTGACCTATTTTCCTTGGGGAAGTTGTTCAGTTTCATGGACTGATTAATCACCCGAGAGGTTGAAAGGGAGATACCTAAAGCCCTGTACTTAATCACAAGGTGCAAATTCATACAGAATAAGATTTGTTCAGTCAATGCTCCAAATGAAAGGGCCAAGTTCATTCTAACTTGAACCTTCTCTCCAGTAGACAAGAAACATGGATAACTTAACGAAGGGAACAGACTGTAGTCATGGCGTCTATTCTGTATCCTTACTCCTTACTAATATTGAAAACGCGAAAGTTTGTAAGTATCGATGTATGGATGTATGTGTATATGGATGTTTGTTTCTCTTTCACGTTCAAACGGCTGGACCAATTTTGATAAAATTTTGTAAGAACGTAGCTGATACCCTGGATTAACACATAGGCTACATAATGTTCCCAAATTTCCACGGAACGCAGTCCCGGGCGGAAAGCTAGTACATTATAATTCCAGGAGAGAAAAAGAGATAAGGTAATGAGCACTAAGCTGACGATACTGTGATTAATCTAAACACAATTGAAAAAACAACATACCCGTTTCTCCACGTTGTAAACCTGCGAGTCAGGAACATCGACAATTGGTTCATCACTGCAGAGGAAGTCGAAACAGAATCCCTCCGGAGCATTGTACAGGTTGAAGAGAGTGTGGGTCATGATGTCGGACATTTTGCCTAAAATAATTATAGATTGATATATAATCACTTTACGTACTCCTATGAAACAATCCATGACATAAAACATAACACAATACTGCGGTAAAACAAAGTAAGTATAACAACTTTTGAGTGCTACAAGAGTCGAAAGGCGGCGACTCAGAATGATGCTGTAATCGGAGTCTCAGGATTCGTCAGAACCTAGATCACCTAAATGGAGATTAACTAGACTTAACATGAAAATTGTGTTATAGCCACAAGTGAGAGTTTTCTATCTATATCTATCTATCTACAGAGGGGACACCCGCCAGCCACCAACGTGTGATTAGTCCACTTATTTGGGACCATTTCACCCAATTCCCCGTAATTTAAGAGCGTTAATCTCTTCGAGGGTCGGCGCCCCGCTTCATTCATTATTCATTCATATCAGCCTATTGCAGTCCACTGCTGAAAATAGGCCCCCAAGGTGCGCCACTTTGCACGATCCTCCGCTGTTTTCATCCAGCCACTACCCGCTATCTTCTTTAGGTCATCTGACCATTTGGCTGGGGAGCATCCTACACTACGTTTGCCAAGACGTGGTCTCCATTCGAGAACCTGTCTACTCCAACGCTCGTCGGTTCTGCGACAGACATGGCCAGCCCACTGCCACTTCAGCTTGCTAAACTTTTGGATAATATCCATCACTCCGGTTTTCTGTCGGATGACCTCGTTTCGGATTCTATCCCTTAGCGAGCCCCGCTTCGTCATCGAAAAATATCATTTAGCATTAGTATGTAGCGAACTCATCCAGAAGGTTTCTATTTATAAGTATCCGTTCGATTTTTTATCTTTCACATTTGCCTAAAAATACATTAACATATCATTTTATTTTACCCTGACGTTCTTTTCCATCTACAGTGTCAATGCAAAACGTTTTAGATCCTTACAGAAATAAATTACCTAGCACATCACTCCCTCGCCACATGAACTCCATTCTGTCTTCCTCCACCATTGCATCTCTTTCCCTGTGATCAACTCTTCCTGGGAAATGAAAAAAAAGAGACTGATAAAAAACCTCATTGATTACACTGAAATATTTGTACTCAAGCGAATTAATCTACAGATGCATGAGCTCAACAAAATAGTTGGGTTACTAAAGCGTAAACACTCGCTTAGATTTTTAGGCACGATTTAATAGCATATACAGGTACAGTTGCCACAGAATGCAACCTCTGATCGGTTTTCAGTAAGAGACAGATACTTAGATTACTGCATTTATACTAGTGGATTGAAAGAGTTGACATTGTAAGGGTCATAGGTAAACCCATGCACCAGCTACGACGATTTAAAAAAGAGATATCAAAGCAAAAGTAAATTGATTCAAATTGGAATTCAAACTCAGTACTTACCTATCGTTTATAGCGTACTGATAATTAAGTTAGCGCTTTTAAAAAGTAAAAAAACAAAGTACAAACCTATAAACAATCCATCGTACCCCATCTGGGCCAGTAAAGACGTCTGTTCCCTGGAATGGCCGTATGTGTCAATTTGCCAGGATGCCTTCGGCTTGCCACACGGGCCTAGAGTGTCATTCAGTTTCCTAAAATCAAAGGTGATTGTCAAAATTAAAGTCAAATTACAAGCTGAGCATCTAATCTGTAAATAAATGACCGAAGCTTCGGAGCATAGAATGTACACTACAAGATACCGCATACATTACAAGATACCGCATAAAAGCAACAAACGCGCGCGACGCATATTGTAAACTGCATGAATTGGTGAATAAATGATTTGTTTGTCTGTCTGCCTTGATACTGTACGTAAATTACTGTAAGCATCTCTTCAGTACCGACCAAATATTAGATCTGCATGCTTGGTTTTTCAAAACAAGAAATGGGTACCAGAAAGAAAAACCATGCACCGAAAGAAAAATTTCTGGAAGGAAGGTAGGTTTGTGTGGTTTTGTACTGTTATTTAATCAAAATTTAAATGTAGAATGACGAAGTCGCCAATATCAAGTAAAGAAACCATTTGTGGGCTGTAATACGCCAAAGCCTCGTCCGTTGATCAACAGTGTGCACCGATTTTGGAGCATTAAGATGTTCGGATGTCAATATATTTCTCTTGCGCTAAACAGATGATAGCTAGTGGCAAATAGTGACAAGTATCAGTCGAATTTCGGTGGTAGACTAAGAATAGATAATATCTAGGTAGATGACATACTCGTATTAGACGACACCACACTGCACTGCACGATACGACAAAATACTATTAATACTGACGTAAAATATTGCGCGATGTAGTGTGGTATCGTATCTGACCAATCGTATGTCCCACAGTATGTCCGGGACTTTGTTCGCGTGGGAATTTCTTAAACCTTTCCTTGTTTCTTGCCTCAATTATAAAAGGAGCCTTTATAACAAATTTTAGCTTTCTAGGTCCAAAGATTTAGACTAGGCGTTGATGAGTCAGTAAATCAGGACCTCTAATTTTATACGTACCTATACTAGCGTTTTCCCGCGGCTTTGCTCGCGCAAAGAACTCTTTTAGTCACCCATCTCATTCTTGACCCCTTAGGAGATGATTTTTGAAAAATCGCGAAATACGTGTCCTTTTATTTGCTTCAAGGTATATTTTGACGAAGTTTCGTGTCAAAATGTCAAAAAAAAATGTTTTCGGACTTCGTTTCCATTTGAATTTGGGAAAATTATGTACCCTACGTCACCTGCTGATGAGAGCTTTCTATTGGTGAAAGAATTTTGGAAATCGGTCCAATAGTTTTTGCGTCTTTGTTACAAACACACAAAAATACAAATATTTCTTCTTTATAATATTAGTGCTCATATAGATTTAATAGAAAGAAGATTTTTTTGGCACTTTTCAAACGGAAATGTTTTAACACGGAGATAATGAAACACGGAAGTCATGTTGCAGATAAAACAAAGATTTGTTGTGGAAAGAGTGCGCGGGGAGAAAATTGAATGTTCTTTTGTCATGCCTTGAGACATTTCGATAAGGAAGCCGGTATGTTATCTTGTTAGAACAATTGTATTTTACAACTACATTTGCATCCCGTTTATTCAATATTAGCATTCCGCCCGGGACTTCGTTCCCGTGGGAACTCGAAAAATTTTTGTAGCCTATGTTACTTAGGGATATGTAGCATTATAATGGTGAAAAATAATTTTTCAAGTCGGTCCAGTAATTTCAACTAGTGTGTAGATGTCAACAATCTGCTGATCAACGGATGAAGGTCTTGCAAAAGATCTGATGTTGGTGTAACCTAAAAGACAAATTCTGTAGCTCACGTAGGGCAGCAGACCCTTACCTCAGCCCCCAAGTGAAATGGTCAATAATCTGCAGGTAGTCAGGAGTAGCCTCATCATTCTGCACCCAGCCCCCGCCTGCAAACTCGATCCTGCCTTCTTGCACCAGCTGCCTGAAGGTCGATCTAGTTGCAGGCCGCTGCTCTTTCCACCATCGCCAGAAGTACGCGGTTTCGGAGAAAGTGAACCTTGGAATGAGAAACAATTTAATCACTAACTTACAAATCTTGACAAATAATTTCAGGCGCCAATGGGACTTGAACACACGACCCCAGGATTAGATCTGGTGGGAATATATATCCTGATGCTCTAAACAACTGAGCTATCATACCTTCTTGTCAAGCGGCGGAATTTCTCATTCACTACTAAGCACATTACGTCGTACATGTAGGTTAGCGCCATCTGTGTCTCGTATGGAGAACTACAGACTCATATCACTTATTCGAAGTAGAATATGACGAGAGCGCAACACTTTTCTTTCCCTAAAATTACTTGTGAACATCCCTCGCGCTTTAAAATATTACATTACAACTCTTGCCTCCTGACTTTTTGATATTTAGGTGCTGCATGAGCTCATTCTTCTATCAAACGTCCAGACGCTCCGCTGGTTGTCATCTTTACCTTGTCAACATCCCACAATTTCGTCCGAGGGCTTCTCATCTACTAATCATCCCTCGTAATGGGCACAGTTAAGGATTGGATTTCTCTGCCTGCGTCTGCGTTTTGGAGTCGAGGATACTGCTCACCCCGAAAAAACTATTCACTGGAATACAGCAAGCTCACTCAGAAAAAACCTATTCACGAGAATACAGCAAGCTCACCCAGAAGAAACCCATTCACTGGAATACAGCAAGCTATCCCAGCCCAGAAGAAACCTATTCACTGGAATACAGCAAGCTCACCCAGAAGAAATCTATCCCAGTGAATAGGTTTCTTCTGGGTGAGCTTGCTGTATCCTCGATCACATTTTTACCCCAGCGCTAGATTGTGGTCAAGAGTGGGCCCAATTAAAAAAAAACTGATTATTTTGTGTTTTGGAGTTCATACTAGCCGAACCTCTTTCGAGATCTAATGAATAGGCTTCTTTGAGTGAGCTTGCTGTTTCCTCACCTACATTATTGGCCCAGCGATAGATTGTGTTTAAGAGTGAGCCCAAACTGGCTTAGCAAGTAGGTTTGGCCTGTCAGGCTGTTACTTACTTCCTTCTCTTGTCGTGAAGTAGCTCTGACAGCACAGAGTGGTAGATTAGATGGACATTCGCTGTACTGATGGATGTTCTTGCTGAAAAGAAAAGCTGGAGTTTTTACTCATGATGGGAAAGGATCTTGCAGCCAAAATAGCATAATCACAGCTGTAGCGTAATATTCATAAAAAAGGAGTCCCAAGTTTTCTCTTCATTGCTTAAATAGATTCAATCGTGTTTGTATCCGACTTCAAAGAAAGGACTAGGTTCTTAATTCGAATGTCTTTATATTTTTGGTATGTTCGTTGAGCGATAAGTCCTCCGATTGTTGGCCGATTTTAAAAATTATTTTTCTTCCGAAGAATCTATTTCTGAACGGTCTCGGTATATTCTATCAAAATTGATGTAGCATTTTGTAAAAAATCAACAAAAACAAATACATTTTTTATTTAGATGACGTTTTGGTTTGTGGTTATCTCCTGATAGGCATTATTGGGATTTACCTTTTGTTTTATTTATTGGAATACACAACTGGAGGTTTACCATGATCGCTTAGCGCGATCCAATTTAGAACCTAAACAATTCTGCAACGCTTATTCGTACCATGATGGCTTATAAGCGATTCAATTTTGGCGCTGTTGCGATTCAAAGGCAGACCAGCGACAATTTATTTTAAAAATAAAAATGGACCATAGACAACCGAACAGTTCAAAAGCAGCGCCATCATGGAACCAATTTAAACAACATTCCAATTGCGAAGCAGTTCAAAGTTGGATCCTAAACAGAAATGCTTTTAAACGATCGTGGTAGGTACCCGGGTTATAACAATTAGGTGTTATTACAATATAGTACATCATTATCTGAGTTAGGTTATAACCCTATACACGTTATGGGCCTTTTTATAATTCGAACGGTACGGCATGGCTCTTCAAAATTTGAATTACCATTGACCCCTATGTTCTCAGCTTCTAATATTACTATTACATAGGAGGCAATGGTAATACAATTTTGCCGTGCCGTTTTCGAATAATGAAAAGACCCTGACTGATTCAATTGACTCTTACGTTTTTAAACGTGGACAATTACATTAAATTAAATAATCAGCTTAAGTTTTGTAAAGACAATAAGATGAAAGCTAGACACTCGATTGTACTGTGTTCTATTGAAGATTGTATTATGTATACAAACATAAGTCTCTCGATTACGTAACTATTTTTTGGTTTACGGCAACATATTTACTAATAGGTGAGGTCAATCTTTCATATTTGTTTTCGTTAAAGAAATAAACATCTTATTTTTATTCCCGAACTCTCACACACTGTGTAAAGGATAGCTTAGAAATAAAACGGGCAAGTGCGAGTCGGACTCTATAAAAATCATTATCTCTATAAAAACGGAAAAAAATTCACGTTTGTTGTATGGGAGCCCCCTTAAATATTTATTTTATTCTGGTTTTGGTTTTAAGTCCTTAACTTGATGGTTCCGAGAAAAAATAATTACTTGCAGCTGATCATAGTTATGGGTAGATTCCACCACTTAAGAATAGAATAGAAAAGAAAAAACCTTTATTTTATAGGACATTCAGGATGCCACTTAAAACAAGTCAAGAATACAATGAAATAAATACCAACATACATTAAACGATTTAAATACATACGCACTCGTTCTTTTGACCCTATTGACTCTACGCCTATTCGCGAAGGTACAGTCTTCTTCAGAGACGAATTTATTTGCTAAGCTATTTGCTAAGCTGTCCCTTACGCCCTGTGTTTAGATACGATGAAGGAAGGAGGGATATTGATGAAAGAACTTACTTCCATAATAATATTCATCAAATGTCTTCACCCAGCCGGCGTCCATGTGTGAGTGAGGAATCAGGTGGACGTTCAGCGCTCCGTCTTTTGTTTGAGGACATTGCTGCAACAAAAAAAAACATTATCTTTTTCATTCCAGCGCTTATAATCCCGTTTCTCATTCGAAATGTCAAATTTCATAAGCCGGTTTTAAACATTGTCTAAGTTTTAATTTTATATATTGTGGTGTGGCCCTGAATGTGGGGGTTATAAATTTTTTTAAAATTTTAAGGTTAAGTACGTATATTAATTTACCTTTTTTACAACTTAAGGTAATTAACTTACCCGATTACCTTTTTTCTCATTAAAAAGTAAAGATTAAAATAATCAGTTACAAATAAAATATTAATCAACTAGCATTCCACCCGGAATTTCGGAAAATCATGTACCCTATGTCCATCACGGATAATGTAGGATTCTAATGGTGAAAGAACTTTTCTAATCGGTTCAGTAGTTTTGGAGCCTATTCAATGCAAACAAACAATCAAATCTGACCTCATTATAATATAATATAATTTTCCACGTTAAAAACGTATGAGTCACCGACTTCAATCCCAACAACAGTTCGCACAAAGTAGATATCTAGTTTTTTGCGGACTACAATGCCTATTAGCAAATAACTACAAACAGACATGTCATTCATTTATTTAGATGATGTTCTAGTTTGTAGTATATTTTGTTTTTGTTGATTTTTTTAAAAGCGCTGAATCATTTTCGATAAAATTTATATGGGACCTCTTCAGGAGTATACTCTTTCGAACAAATAAAGAATTTTGAAAATCGGACAACAGTTGCCGGAGTAATCGCGTAACAAATTTACAAAAAAAAAAAAAAAATACCGTCGAATTGAGAACCTCCTCCTTTTTTGAAGTCGGTTGATTAGTATAGATGATTTTCGATCTTTTAGCCAAAGTTGCTCTCACGCTGCCATTAGATGGCGATGCCTTTATTCTAAAACGCAGTATCGTTTTGTTCACTGAATTTGCAAAGTCGCCGCAGTTACATGTTTCATCCGGTTTATTTAATGGTTTGGTTTGTCTGCTCGGATATGTATTTTTGAACTCGTGCCTTATTTTAAGGAAACGAGTCGTGATTAATTTTAGGGAACGTTCAAATCTCAGGTCTGGATGTCCGTATTACAGAATGCGACTCAGACTCTGATCTATACTTAAGTAGAACTGCATAGGCGTATATAGGGGGGGGGGGGGGGCGGGTGGGCCGTGCCCACCCCAGTATGGTCTAGGGCCCACCCCAGAATATTGGGCTACCAATTCGAAATTCTATAATTGATGCCAAAATACTGATAACTTCACACAAAAATCATAAAAATATATATTTATATAGTTATCTACAGCTGAGAAATCTACATACTTACTTATTATTACATACTATAATACTGTATTAGTTACTTTTGAATACACAGCGTACTAAGCTAGAGTACATTTAATATTCGCCAGGCGCGCGGCCCCCCCTAGAAAATAACCCTAGATACGCCAATAGAAGTCGTCTTAAGATAAGATAATCATTTATTTGTTATTTGTGTGCAACACGGTAATACATGGTAACAACAATTATAACACACAGCTTTCCGCCCGCGGCTTCGCCCGCGTGGACTATAGGTTATAACGCATCCAGCTGTGAGATAAAATGTAACCTATATTCTTTTCCAAGGTCTAATCTTAGTACCAAAATTCATCACAGTCGGTCAACCGCTGTGTCCCTGAATCTCGTCACGTGCATAATCATGCTTACGAAAAAAACATTAGTTATCTTACCACACCCATTTTTTATCTATACATCTATCTATACATAGTGAAAAGTTCGCCCGCAAAATTCAATATTTGACACGACCATCAACGACGTCTGCCCTCACGCGTCTGCCGCGTTCCGGTTGCTCACTCCGGTATCTGCCCCCCCTCCGCGCCTCGCCACCGCTGTCGCCGCCCCACAACCGCCGCCGAGGCCGCAACGTTTCTTGGTTGCCACTACCGCGAGCTTTAAAATTTCAAGTATTTTCAAGCCTCTAACTCGCTTCCCGTTCCCAGGGGAATTTTTAACTTTGCATTCACTAAGGTATATGCATGTCAAATTTCAAGCATCTAACTTATGCAGTTTAGATTTTTTCATTCAACATTTTTTTCCCGCTAACTCTCGTTCCCATGGGAATTTTTCAAAATACAGCCCTAACTAAACTTTATATTTACTAAGGTATGCATGCATGCTAGATTGAAAACATTTATCTTACGTGATTTAGATTTTTACATACAAAAGTTTTTTCCCGCTAACTCCCGTTCCCGTGGGAATTTTGCTATATCCTGTTGCAACTAAGCTTTAAGTTTACTAAGGTACCTGCATGCCAAATTTCAAGCGTCTAACTTAAGCGGTTTAGATTTTTCATACAAAAGGATTTTCCCGCTAATTCCCGTTCCCGTGGGAATTTCGGGAATTCCTTTCTTAGTGCACCTCTACGGTACCTAAGCTACGTCCCTTCCAAATTTCAAGTGCCTACGTTTAGCCGTTTAGGCTGTGCGTTGATATGTCAGTCAGTCAGTCAGTTTCTCCTTTGATATATTTAGAAGATAGCTAGGTTTTTTTCACCCTACCTGAAACTGAAAACGTCTCGTTTCCTCAAAGTGGAGACGAGTCCAAAAATTCGGATGTTTGTTATGTCCACACAAATAGAGCAGAATAAAACTCCAACGGTTTTACAAATTCAGTGAGTACTACGATATCGCGCTGTAGAATATAGGTATCACCATCTAGTGGCGGCGTTAGAGCAACTTTGGCTAAAAGATCGAAGATCGATATTTTTTTTTCAATACCTATATATTTTTTGTAAATCAATATTTTAATTTTCAGTTTATAACGAGAAAACAAGTTAATCGGGTAAAAAAGTTGATGTAAAGAACAGCTTAGCAAAAACTGAAAACACGAATTCCGGAAAATTTTAAATTTTTAAAAATGTTTTCTTCTTTAAAATTTTATTACAAACTCCATTTTACAATAAAAAAACAATCGTGACAGCATAAAACATGAAAAACCAGCAATGTACATCGCACTCTGACGGCGGCGAGGCGCGGGGGGATCGTGCCCGGGCGCGGTATCGCGGTACATTGCGGAGCGCTAATGTAGCTAAATAACGAAAACTCCTTAACTTGACGGTTCCGAAAAAAAAATACTTATAGCTGATGATAGTTATGGGTAGATTCCACCATTTAAGAGTTTTCCTTTACACACTGTATAGTAATCAACGTTGCGTCGGTGACATTGCTCTTATGGAGTGCAGCGGTAAAGCGAAATTTCTCCAACCTTCTTATCATGTAGGTATAGTCAAGCGTGTAGCGAACTTGGCTAACCCTGGTGTCAGAGTTTTCAAACCGCTATCCTGTGACTTGGTTTTAACGACTGTAGTCAATCGACAACAGCTTAACGTGCCCTCTGAAGTACGGAAACGCTCGTGATAGATTACTATTTTGGTCACCCATCAGGTTCCTTGCCTCTGTGTAGCGAACACCACCGGGCTACGAGCGGTCTCTCCAATAAAACGAAGCAAAGAAATAAATCTTGTACCTCGACGATAACGGATCCTTTACATGCTACGATGGAGAAAATAGTACGGATGTTTCCCTTCGAGGCGACTCATCACCATCATCAGCAAGGGTCAGTCCACTGCTGGACATAGGCCTCTCCTACGGCACGCCACTGAGCTCAGTCTTCAGCTCTCCTCCTCCAACCACTGCCCACTACCTTACAAATATCGTCACCCCACCTAGTTACAAGGCGCCCTACGCTACGTTTTCCGATTCGCGGTCTCCATTCTAGAACTCGCCTGCCATATGGCCATCGGTTCTACGACAGATATGAGTAGCCCACTGTAACTTTAGCTTGCTAATTCCCTTTCCTTAGCTCGCTGAGCGACCTTAAATTGGTGGACTAGTCTCACTGTGAGTGGCCTCGTCTCGGCTCCGTATGTCGTCACGGGTAGGACGCACTGATTGAAAACTTTGCTTTTCACGCTTGAGGCATGGGTGACGTGAAGACTCGGCAGAGTTTCCCAAACGCTGAGCTGTATCCGTCTCGTTTTAGTATTCACCCCCCCCCCCTACTTTCATACCAAACAACTATTAGCGAAATTAACATGTTTTGATTGAAATCTTGATTAAAAAGGTGTGTATAGATGATGTAACTGAGTAATTTAATTTTCATACGGAATTGTTACGGAATTTCAAGCAATATACGGAATATTTATAGTGAATATCTATTAAAATAGAAATATCTACGGAACTTTTAAAGTTGCTCTCACGCTGCCGCTAGATGGCGATGCCTTTATTCTAAAACGCAGTATCTTTTTGTTCACTGAATTTGCAAAGTCGCCGCAGTTACATTCTTCTGCTAATATTTCATCCGGTTTATTTAATGGGTTTGTTAATTGATTTGTCAGTTGGTGTATGTATTTTTGAACTCGTGCCCCTTATTTTGAGGAAACGAGTCGTAATTAATTTTAGGGAACGTTCAAATCTCAGGTCTGGAGGTCCGTATTACAGAATGCGACTCAGACTCTGATCTATACTTAATTAGAAGTCGTCTTAAGATAAGATAATCATTTATTTGTTATTTGTGTGCAACACGGTAATACATGGTAACAACAATTTTAACACATAGCTTTCCGCCCGCGGCTTCGCCCGCATGGACTATAGGTTATAACGCATCCAGCTGTGAGATAAAATGTAACCTATATTCTTTTCCAAGGTCTAATCTTAGTACCAAAATTCATCAAAGTCGGTCAACCGCTGTGTCCCTGAATCTCGTCACGTGCATAATCATGCTAACAAAAAAACATTAGTTATCTTACCACACCCATTTTTTATCTATACATCTATCTATACATAGTGAAAAGTTCGCCCGCAAAATTCAATATTTGACACGACCATCAACGACGTCTGCCCTCACGCGTCTGCCGCGTTCCGGTTGCTCACTCCGGTATCTGCCCCCCCCTCCGCGCCTCGCCACCGCTGTCGCCGCCCCACAACCGCCGCCTGTTTCTTGGTTGCCACTACCGCGAGCTATAAATTTCAAGTATTTTCAAGCCTCTAACTCGCTTCCCGTTCCCAGGGGAATTTTTAACTTTGGATTCACTAAGGTTCAATTCACTAAGGCATGTCAAATTTCAAGCATCTAACTTATGCAGTTTAGATTTTTTCATACAACATTTTTTTCCCGCTAACTCTCGTTCCTTTTTTTTTAAAATACAACCCTAACTTAACTTTATATTTACTAAAGTAATTTTTTATTTTTACTAAGGATTATATTTACTAATGATTGAAAACATTTATCTTACGTGATTTAGATTTTTACATACAAAAGTTTTTTCCCGCTAACTCCCGTACCCGTGGGAATTTTGCAATATCCTGTTGCAACTAAGCTTTAAGTTTAATAAGGTACCTGCATGCCAAATTTCAAGCGTCTAACTTAAGCGGTTTAGATTTTTCATACAAAGGATTTTCCCGCTAATTCCCGTTCCCGTGGGAATTTCGGGAATTCCTTTCTTAGTACACCTCTACGGTACCTAAGCTACGTCCCTTCCAAATTTCAAGTGCCTACGTTTAGCCGTTTAGGCTGTGCGTTGATATGCCAGTCAGTACGTCAGTCAGTCACTCAGTTTCTCCTTTTATATATTTAGAAGATAGCTAGGTTTTTTTCACCCTGTACTACCTGAAACTGAAAAGGTCTCGTTTCCTCGAAGTGGAGACGAGTCCAAAAATTCGGATGTTTGTTATGTCGTCCACACAAATACAGCAGAATAAAACTCCCAACGGTTCTATAAAATTAAGTGAGTACTACGATATCGCGCTGTAGAATATAGGTATCACCATCTAGCGGCGGAGATTGAGCAACTTTGGCTAAAAGATCGAAGATCGATATTTTTTTTTCGATACCTATATATTTTTTGTAAATCAATATTTTAATTTTCAGTTTATAACGAGAAAACAAGTTAATCGGGTAAAAAAGTTGATGTAAAGAACAACTTAGCAAAAACTGAAAACATACGAATTCCGGAAAATTTTAAATTTTTAAAAATGTTTTCTTCTTTAAAATTTTATTACAAACTCCATTTTACAATAAAAAAACAATCGTGACAGCATAAAACATGAAAACTAGCAATGTACATCGCACTCTGACAGCGGCGAGGCGCGGGGGGATCGTGCCCGGGCGCGGTATCGCGGTACATTGCGGAGCGCTAATGTAGCTAAATAACGAAAACTCCTTAACTTGACGGTTCCGAAAAAAAAATACTTATAGCTGATGACAGTTATGGGTAGATTCCACCATTTAAGAGTTTTCCTTTACACACTGTATAGTAATCAACGTTGCGTCGGTGACATTGCTCTTATGGAGTGCAGCGGTAAAGCGAAATTTCTCCAACCTTCTTATCATGTAGGTTTAGTCAAGCGTGTAGCGAACTTGGCTAACCCTGGTGTCAGAGTTTTCAAACCGCTATCCTGTGACTTGGTTTTAACGACTGTAGTCAATCGACAACAGCCGGGACCTACAGCTTAACGTGCCCTCTGAAGTACGGAAACGCTCGTGATAGATTACTATTTTGGTCACCCATCAGGTTCCTTGCCTCTGTGTAGCGAACACCACCGGGCTACGAGCGGTCTCTCCAATAAAACGAAGCAAAGAAATAAATCTTGTACCTCGACGATAACGGATGCTTTACATGCTACGACGGAGAAAACTAATAATACGGATGTTTCCCTTCGAGGCGACTCATCATCATCATCAGCAAGGGTCAGTCCACTGCTGGACATAGGCCTCTCCTATGGCACGCCACTGAGCTCAGTCTTCAGGTCTCCTCCTCCAACCATTGCCCGCTACCTTACGAATATCGTCACCCCACCTAGTTACTACGTTTTCCGATTCGCGGTCTCCATTCTAGAACTCGTCTGCCATATGGCCACCGGTTCTACGACAGATATGAGTAGCCCACTGCCACTTAAGCTTGCTAATTCGCAGGGCTATGTCGCTAACTTTGGTTTTCTGGCGGATTATTTCATTTCGAATTCGATGCCTCAAAGAAACACCGAGCATAGCCCTTTCCATAGCTCGCTGAGCGACCTTAAATTGGTGGACTAGTCTCACTGTGAGTGGCCACGTCTCGGCTCCGTATGTCATCACGGGTAGGACGCACTGATTGAAAACTTTGCTTTTCACGCTTTAGGTATGTGTGACGTGAAGACTCGGCAGAGTTTCCCAAACGCTGAGCTGTATCCGTCTCGTTTTAGTATTCACCCCCCCCCACCACTTTCATACCCCCACTTTCATAAATTAACATGTTTTGATTGAAATCTTGATTCAAAAGGTGTGTATAGATGATGTAACTGAGTAATTTAATTTTCATACGGAATTGTTACGGAATTTTAAGCAATATACGGAATATTTATAGTGAATATCTTTAAAATAGAAATATCTACGGATTTACGGATATTTACGTAGAAATGTTGTATAATCTCGATTACATCAACTTTCAAACAAAAAATCCGCATCGAAATCGGTTTGTCCGTTTAGAAGCTATGATGCCGTAGACAGACAGAACACACAGAGACGCACACGTCAAAATTATAACACCATCTTTTTTGTCGGGGTTTTTTTTGTAGTAGTAAAAATCCTTACCTTATATCCACACTCGATCTTCGGTCGCGCCGACAACACATTTTTTTCATTTACATTAAAAATTAAAACTATTAATATAAACTTTAACATTTTGCTTATCCTTTTTAACAAGCTATAAAAAAATTAAAATTTTAAATTAACAAACACAATTTAACAAAATACCACTTTCAAAAAATATAAATCACATTTTTAAAAAACGACTTTTAAAAATTATCTTTTCGGTTTTGTTTTCAAATTTTCACAACAGTTTCAGCATTTCAGGCTCAGCTGCTTACAGATTATGTAAAACTTTTATTTAAAAAAAAGGTTTAAAAGAGGTGAACACACGTTCAATGTGAAACGTTACCGCGCTGAAGTAACAGTGCGTAATAAGAGTAAACACTATTCGCGAAAATGTTTATTGTTAGGCCTCTTTCACACTATCGTCTTACAGGAAAGAAAATCAATAGAATAAAAGATCTGACGATTTAAAATACTTGCCATTGAATCAATTATTATAATTATAACACGAAAATTAAGAATACACTTTACAAAAGGTAAATACAGGGTGTAAAGGCCAGCTTAGCAAAAACTGAAACCCTGTATTCAGACCATAATTCTAAATGATTTTGCAGTGAAATGATTTGGCCGAATGGTGCCCCAGGCCCCTGACAGTTACACAGATGATATTTGTGTTAAAAATCTTTTAACAATGAATGATCATTAAAAATATTATGAAAACCACTGTTAAAGCAGCGGAAACAAAGTCAATAATAAAAAGATATAGTATTTATTATCAACCGAAAACTATCCAAAAATGTCGAGAACTAGTGACAACTATATTTTTTCTATCATTCACCATGGAGTTCGTATTGATATTAAATGTCCGCGGTGAGAATGGTTGGATCGGGATATTTTTAGGTCATCTCTTTAGATATATTGTATGCCAATTCTACGCCATTTGTCTGTCTGTCATTTTGACTTACTCGCATACAGTCATTGTTATTGTTATGTTATTTCGTTCGGCGTTCCCAACTTACAGAAATATTATCTTACGATTCCCCATTGAATAAGGTAGCTTTGCATTCCCATTTACCGAGCCGTCGAGTACCTTGCATGAAATGGGACCAGATCTGGGATTTATGTCGACTCATTTACGCATCAAAACTCGTAATGATTGCAGATTTTGTGGTGATTTGAAAAATTGCAAATAACTTTTAAAGCGCTGCTTAATATATTAAAAAGTATGTACATATTTAAAATACATGCTTTCCTCTTTCGTATGTTGCATAAATTATTGATATAACTTGTTGGAGCACAGCACTATGGTATAATAGGTTATTTCTCCTCCGAAAATTTTTCGAATTTTTTTCAGGTTTTTGTATCTTTTCTGCTTTAAAATTGAATTATTTATTCGAATACAATCCATTTTGCATTAAAAAACAACAATAACAGCGTAAAACACGAAAACCAGCAATATACATTGTATGCGATGTACATCGCATCGCATTCCGATAACAGCGCGGTGCGGGGGGAGCGCGCGCGTGGTTCGGTTACGCGGTACGTTGCGTAACGCCGAAGTAGGTAAATAACGAAAACTCCTTAACGTGACATTTCCGGGAAAAAAATATTACTTGTACTTAGTCGATCATAGTTATGGGTAGATTCCACCATTTAAGTATTTGGTAAGCTGTCCTTTACACCCTGTATATAATATAGCTTCAGCCACGGAAGTCAGGTTCCTCTTGGTAAATGCTTTCTGTGACTTTTCCTGGTCTCCACCAGGTAGATCCCCGATTGCTTCCTCTGAGTTACGCTAAACAGGTACCTATCTGACTGGTGGAGACCAGGGAAAGTCACAAAATTACGTAAAGGGAGGGAGTGAGTGAGTATACAGGGTGTAAAAGACAGCTTCGCAAAATACTTAAATGGTGGAATCTATACATAACTAGCATCGACTATAAGTAATTATTTTTTCCCGGAAACGTCACGTTAATGAGTTATCGTGTTTTACGCTGTTATCAGTATTCTTATTGGAAAATGGAGTGTATAAGATTCCATAATTTAATTTTAAAGCAGAAAATATTTAAAAACTTCCTGAGGAAAGTTGCACTGGAAAATCATTCAGAGTTCAGGGTTTCAGTTTTTGATAATCCATTACACCCTGTATGTAAAAAGCTCACTAAATAACGCGAATCAGTTTTATTATGGAAACCTTTGCTGAAGGCGTTGTTCTGAGTAGATGTTTATCAACGAGGTAGAGCCTCCACAGAACAATAAACTGTTATATTATTTTCAGGCTCACAGAAGAGCCACTTTTTTCTATAATAAATAATAATAAATAAAGATTTTAACCGACTTCAAAAAAAGGAGGTTCTCAGTTTGACCTGTATGTATGTATGTTTATCCGCGATTGTCTCGCGTTTGGCTGAACCGATGTTGATGCGGTTTTCAGAAAAGTATTTGTTACATTTAGGAGAAGGTTAGTATTTTAACAGACTTCAAAAAAAGGGGGGTTCTCAGTTTAAACTGTATGTATGTAAAATAAAAATCAAAAATTCGCTTAAACTTTTTAAAGCTAACACTTCGTTTTATCAACCGACTTCAAAAAATGAAGATGTTATAATTTGCACTAAAAATGGAGAAATAAAAACTTAAAAAAATAATAGAACCAACTTCAAAAAAGCGGAAAATAAATACAATATCATTTGATGTGCTATGTGGTACCTACCTACTGAGCTGTTTGAAGTCGGTGCCAAGAAAATTAAATTTGATAGGCCGCCTTTGCACCGACTTTAAACAGCTCAGTAGGTAGGTACTACATAGCACATCAAATGATATTGTATTTATTTTTCGCTTTTTTGAAGTTGGTTCTATTTTTTTTAAAAAGCTTTTATTTTTTTATTTCTCTCATCAATCACATGTTACAATTTATGTATGTGAATAGAAATTAACTCGGTATTGGTGAGAGACTGGTGGCCGTGTTAGCCTGTAATACAGTCCACTAATACAGTATCGTGTGAACATGCCTTTAGTTCCCATACACTATTGAGTTATACCAGAAAATGTTACAATAACATGTCGGCAGTTTCACAAACAAACTGCTTGTGGGTCAAATTCTTAGTATATATGGATTGAGAGAGTTTCTGTAAGTCTGTTCATACAAACACACATATAGAATACATTTTTCACATTGGAAATGTCTTTTCGTTCGCTTCAGTATAGGCTCCGATTTCACAAAAAAGTGCGATCCCCTTATATCTCGGAGAGTTGTGAAGATATGATATTCAAAAAGGCTCAAAAGCCGCGTATTTACGAGAGTTGTAAGGTGCAAAAAAAAACATTTGAGAAAAAAGTTAATAGTGAAAAATAAATAGTGAAAAAAAAATTCAATTCAATATTTTGGAAACGAAGAATGATATCAAAAATTTTAGAAAAGCTCCTCTGGACAATTTAGTCTGCTACAATTTGAGTCTCGATAGTCGTGTGAGGCACGAAATCTGTGAATTCCCCACCGAGAATAGAAAAGAATAGAAAAAATCTTTATTTTATAGGATATTCACGATGCCACTTCAAACAAATCAAGATTACATTAAATACATAAAATAAAATAAAAAAATCTTTATTTCCTCTACAATGGGTTCTTAAAAACTATTAACAGGTGCCACCCATTAAGCTCATCGCCTGTGTCGGGATACATACAAACATACATTAAAGGATTTAAATAATACATACGCATTCGTTCTTTTGACCCTACTGACTGTACGCATATTCGCAAAGGTGCAGTCTTCCCCAGAGGCACGGGCCTCCCTTCGCCATAGTTCACCACGCGGCTCAATGCGGGTTGGTGGACCGCGCGCCGCCCAAACACGAATTACATACCTATCTCAGACGTGCGGGTTTCATCACGATGTTTTTCTTCACCGCTGAGCAAGTGATAATTAGTGAAAAACCCGTACACAAATCCGAAAAGCCTGATTTATTGGTACAGGCCCGCACCAGGACATAAACTCAAGTCAAGTTACAAGTTATCACGAGCGTTTCCGTGCTTCGGAGGGCACGTTAAGTTGTCGGTCCCGGCTGTTGTCGATTGACTACAGTCGTTAAACCAAGTCAAAGGCCACTGTGCAGATTGAAAACTCTGACACCAGGGTTAGCCAAGTTCGTCACACACTTAACTATATCTACACGATAAGAAGTAGAAGAAGTTACAAGTTTGGCTCATTACCAACTGGGCTACCACCGCTCCGCGCTCTATACAGGTGTAATAGAAAGGTGTAGTCATATTTCAGGATAGTCATATTCAGGTTTTATTGGCTGGTCACCATCATGAAATATGACTTCACCCTTCTGTTACACCCTGTAGATAGAATCGCTCTATAGGTAGAAAGAATTAGAATTAATTTTTATTTAGTAACAATATACCAGATATACAAATGGAACTTATGCCTATGCCTTATAGATTTTGGTGTAGTGCACCAAAAAGGGTTCCAGCTCAGCGTAATGCAAAGTTAGATGACTAAATAGTCTTTTCGGCGCTGATTTTCAGCTGATCCCTGAACTAAAGAATAACAATTAACTATTTGATTTTTATATACTTGCTGACAGCTACCCTGACCAGCAACGCCACCGCCAACCGAAAGTAAAGTTGCAAATTACCTAGCAACTCCTTCTTCTTCTTCTTATCGTGTAGGTATAGTCAAGTGTGTGGCGAACTTGGCTAACCCTGGTGTCAGAGTTTTCAAACCGCACAATGGCCTTTGACTTGTTTTTAACGACTATAGTCAATCGACAACAGCCGGGACCGACAGCTTAACGTGCCCTCGTGATAAACTGTCACTTTGGTCACCCATCAGGTTCCCTGCCTCTGTATACGTTGCTTAACCTCACTGATCGGTTGACATCAGCAAGATTTACTGGGCTATGACCCCTAGCACCTAGCAACTGAAAATTCAGTTAGCGGCGGCGCCACCAGTCAAAGCAGACGTCATCAGATGTATGAAATTTGGATAGTTCTCAATTTCTCCACCTGAACGGATAAAATGGCGACCATTGTTATGCAACCGCTGGGCGCGTCATCTTTCAAAATCAAAAATTGACATTACGTAATGTAAATGTACAGACAGTAAAAAGTCTGGTTACCATTTGCAGTACGAAAGCCTCAACATGTAAAGACTGATGCGCTGCCGTGTGTACTTCAGAAACCTTTTTTCTTAATGGGTATTTTTGAAACACGTATACTAGATAGTTACTTACTATACATATAGCAAATCGTGATGTGACCCAAGGTTGTCAGATAAAAAAAATAGTTCCGTTTCCTTATACTAAGTGTATGTCCTTTTGTCAAATCCATTTAAAGATTAATGTAGCAATTACAAATTAAAATTTTAATGATAGTGTGATTTCAATAATAAAACGGACAATAAATTAAAGGAGAACAAAAGCAAAATGGCATTGAATAAAACGAATGAGATAATAAAACGTTAAAAACTTCATTTATGACATCACACAATCGCTTTCCGCTCATTGCCGTTTTTAGGTACGTTTTTTATAATGAACAAGCTTCCCACCCGAGACTTCGTTCCTGTGGGAATTTCGAGCGAGAATTATACAAAAACCTTCCTCTAAATTCACTTCGTCCATTAGTGAAAACCGTATGAAAATCCGTTGTGTTGGAGTGCGTAGGAAATAAACATCTCGGGAAAGGGGTTACAAGAATTGTTTAAAGGCTCTTGCCTTCTCAATGGTGAGATCAACGTGTGCTTAGGCGCAGCTTTGGCCTATGTGGCCTTTAGGAAACGCAGGATAAATAGTTTTTTAAATTTATTTTTTAAATACTAAATCATTGTTGTTATATTCGCGTATATATCAAGATTACCTATTTCCCGGCGTTTCGACAGAAATCATGATATATACAGGGCTTTAGGTATCTTTCTTTCAACCTCTCGGGGATGTTAATCAGTCCATGAAACTGAACAACTTCCCCAAGGAACATAGCTCAAAATACGAAAAAAAATTTTGATCTACCATACAAAATGCACTATATCAGGGGTTCCCAAACTTATTAGTGCTGTGACTCCCTTGGGTCTTGGCTATTGTTTTACGACGCCCCTCAACGTAGTCGACAAAAATACTAACGAATTTTTGTAGGTAGGTACTACTCTAGTAACAGGCAATCAGGAAAACACGAATTTGCAAATTATTTTTTTATTTAATGGGAACATAGAAAAAACATGAATAATAATAAAAAGAGATATTTATAAACTGGCTGGCTCCTAATGAGATGGATGTGCTTGTTTTTCTGAGCATAGTTTTTGAAAACGGGGCTCCAGTTTGGAAATGGCCAGTCTCATTTCTTTCTCTACGTCTATTTTAGATCTGTACTTGTTCTTTATTACTGCAACTGCAGAAAAACCTGTTTCACACAAGTATGAAGTCGCAAATGGTAATAAAACCTTTAAAGCTGCAGTTCTGATGGCATGATATTCTTGAGATACTGAGCTCCAGAATTCAAACAGTTTATCTTTGGCGTATTCAAGCTTTAGGTTGGAGTCACAGGACAATTCTATCAATTGTTCTTCTTCCTCTGTTGAAAGTGTCGATGGTGTGGGTGACTGGAAAGGGTTTCTGACCCAGTCGTATTGCTGCAGATTATCGGGAAAATATTTTTGGAAGTGTTCGTTTAATGAAAGCAAGTGCTGTGTAAAGATTGATTTTAAAGTAGGGTCAAGGATTTTTATCGATTGACAGAATGCGCGCGGCGCTCACTCAACTTAGCCGCATCGACGTATCGACACGCGACGCCCCTGGGATACTGTCGCGACGCCCCAGGGCGTCGCGACTCACAGTTAGGGAACCCCTGCACTATATGCTGATGAAGTTGTATGGGAACTCAAAATTTTTTGAAGTTATACTTCTTTAGGCGCGTTATGAAAAAATGATGAGAGTGAAATTTTAAGATGCGCGCGCATCTGTGACACAAAATTAACAGTATGAAGCTAGGCGCGTTATGAAAAAATGATGAGAGTGAAATTTTAAGATGCGCGCGCATCTGTGACACAAAATTAACAGTATGAAGCTGTCTGCTTAACCGCTCAAAGAAGTATAACTTCTCACGCGCGTACATAAGTACACGCACCCATTTTTTTTTCGTATGTTCCTTGGGAAAGTTGTTCAGTTTCATGGACTGATTTACCACCCGAGAGGTTGAAAGTGATTTACCTAAAGCCCTGTATATGCGCGAATTTAGACCCGTTTTAGTATTTAATTATAATATCTTTTTTGTTTTGAAGTCTTCTAATAAGGTTGGCATAGTCGTTAAGGCGGCTGAAACCTTTTTATTTTGTAGATTTAAAAAAAAGTTTGACTCATTACCAACTGGGTTATCACCGCTACTGAAACCGTGAGCGTAATATCGTGGTCTCTGGCTACCCCAATGAGAGAAAGGCGTGAGTTTATGTACCTATAGAATTGTACCTGCTTTTTAGAAACAGGTCTTAATCGTATCGCCATCTTAACTGGTCCAGAATATGACATGTTACAATATTTTATGACGTAACAGATCACCTTGTGCTTTAAATTACTTTCTAAAGCATTTCTTTTAAATGTTTTGTTTTATGTAAGTACTTACGTATTAATTTGCCTTGTGGACTATGGTTTCCGGATAGGCGAGATGTCTTAGTTTTTTAACCGACTTCAAAAAAAGGTTCTCAATTTGGGTGATTTTTTTTTTATTTTTTTTTTACGTCAAAAAAAATTCCTCTCTATTTACCATATTCCGCTATGAATTCACCTATTTGCTGTTTTACCCGTAACCACTACTTACTCGTGAACATAGTTTTAAAAAAAATATTTCACTCTTTTTGAAGGCGGGTCAATTTTTTGTTAAAAATATTTTATTAGCAGTTAGTGTAAGCATAATAATAAATCACAAAAACCTTTCTCTTCAATCACTTCGTGAAAACCGTATGAAAATCCGTTGAGTAGTTTTTCAGTTTTTCGAGTTCAAACAGACAGACCCGATGGGGAACTTTGTTGTTGTGTTATAGTATGACTAGCTTCCCGTCCGGGATTTCGTTCCCGTGGGAATTTTGGGAATTAATGATACACATAAACCTTCCTCTTGAATAACTCCGTCCATTAGTGAAACTAACGCGGCGGGGGACTTTGTTTCATAATATATAGTAGCACAGTCCGCCCGCGGCTCCACCGGCGTGGACTACAGATTATATTGTGCCCAACTGTGGGATAAAATGTATCCTATGTCCTTTCCCAGGCTCTCTTCACCAGGCTCGGCGTATGTATCGCGGCGGCGGCGACTGTTGCTGCACTTGGGTCCTGGCAGAATATCAGCGCTACAGGTAAAACTGTAGCATTATGCTGAGCCAGCGCCGACTTCGTCTGTGCGACACAGGCAGCACAGTGCAGCACTTTGTTTTATGTTTGTAAATGTTTTTTAGTTATTTCTTTAATTTGCCTTTAATTTGTTTTTGTCTTTGTGTCTGTTAAGTGTCTTCTGTGTTTCTTCTGTTTTTCTATATTGTGATGTCTGTGTTGTACGCCGAAATAAAGCATTTTCTATCTATCTATCTATCTATCTCTAATCTATCCCAAATTTCATCAAAGTCGGTTCAGTAGTTTAGGCGTGAAAGACGGACGCACAGACAGACAGACAGAGTTACTTTCCCATTTTTAATATTAGTAAGGAAGTAAGGATTTCAATCCTTTAATTAATGTATAACTTATGTACATAGGCAGCAGCACATCAGGTTACCCATTTATTAACGCTACACACTCAAAGGCCCACACTAAGGTTTTCCCTTGTGTCGTGGGTCCCTTGGAACACACAAAGACAGACACGTTACACCCATGACCCGAGATCAAACATCTGCTTTTTACACAAATGTTTGCCCCGACTGGGGATCGGACCCAGGACCCGCCGATCAAGAGGCAGCGTCACTACCACTCGACTAAACCGGCGTCGTTTGCACTACATAAGACGGCGCTATTACGATCTAGATAAGGGCAACTTCAAGGTTAACATGTATTTGCGGCCGTGTGTACATACATACATACGCTCACGTCTATAATCCCTAACGGGGTAGGCAGAGCATCACTGGTTCTAAAACCACTAAATGCCACGTTTGACACTAATAGTGGGGATTATCAGATGGAACAAGTTGTATAATGGTGAGAGGTAGTCAGCCTTTCGCCCAGTACACAGCAAAACCCTCGCATCCCACTTACAGACTTTTACTGTATACCTGGGCAGAGTAGGTAGCACGCACATTCTAAGTTATTCTTTTACTTGGACTAGGAGGCTTGGAAGAAAAAGTAAAAAAAATGAAAACAAAAAAAGATGTTTTTTCGACAATTAATTAGACAAATCGTTGACATACTGGTAGAAAACAAACCTCCTAGCTATATTCAAAATCCTGAACCAGTATCACTCAAAGAACACATTGACGAAAAAAAAATTTTTAAATATATTTTCAATTGAATAGTTCATTTTTTGCCTAAACATAGACATTACTCCTACACCAGGCACGCGAGGGGTGCGGGTAGCGCGAGGGGGGTGCACCCGAGTGGTGTCTACGTTTAGGAAAAAAAAAAAAGAAAAAAAAAGTGTTTAGTTCAGGATTTTCAATAAAGCTAGGAGGTTCTTTTTCAACCTGTATATTGACACATTTTACACAAAAGATTGATATATTTTTTTTATTTAATCCGGAAATCATCTAGCTAGACCAATGAATCATTTATCTTTTTACTTCATTTTTTGTGTACCTATACATATACAGGTTGTATAAGGGACGGCTTAGCAAATAATTGAATGGTGGAATCTATCTATAACTGCGATCGACTACAAACACCTTATTGTTTTTACTCGAAAACGTCATGTGAAGAAGTTTTCGTTATTTACCTTCTAAAAAAATTAATATTTTTATTTTCTTATAATAAAAAATTTTTTTTTTCTTATAATAAAAAAATAAAATAAAAATACCTTCTTTGACGCTAGGCAATGTACCGCTATACCACGCCCCACGCACGGTTCCCCCGCGCCGCGCCGCTGACAGAATGCGATGTTCATTGCTGGTTTTCGGGTTTTACGCTATTCTTATTAATTTTTTTTCAAAATTGAGTGTGGTCGTTTAAATAAATACATTTTAAAGCGGAAAATGTTAAAAAACATGAAAAAAAAATGGGTGCGTGTACTTATGTACGCGCGTGAGAAGTTATACTTCTTTGAGCGGTTAAGCAGACAGCTTCATACTGTTAATTTTGTGTCACAGATGCGCGCGCATCTTAAAATTTCACTCTCATCATTTTTTCATAACGCGCCTAGCTTCATACTGTTAATTTTGTGTCACAGATGCGCGCGCATCTTAAAATTTCACTCTCATCATTTTTTCATAACGCGCCTAAAGAAATATAACTTCAAAAAGTATCCTGAGGAGAATTCCGCTGGAATATCATTCAGGGTTTCAGTATTTGCTAGCCTGTCCCTTACATCCTGTATAATGTATGGTAAGATATGTGACGAATTATACTAGTAATTCGCTAGAGGTCCCCTCGCTAACGATTGCCCCGCGGCGTTGCCTCCAATGCCAATGTCAATGTTTCGATATAGTAACATAACATTAAGGTTATGTTTGTACGTGTTTGAGCAGGTATTTACTTGGTGTCGATTTAATTTATTAACGACTTGAGTAATTATTAATTAATTGGTGACGTTAATTATGTCGGTGGTCTAACTGCTAGCGGGTTGAATTTGCTATTAGCCAACTCTTCTCAGGCATATTGTAGAAGCCAGTAAGGGACGCGAAACATCATACTCATGTTTTACCTAATAATAACTCTTATCATATCTTATCTGATTTAGCTTAGTGTTAAATAATAACTCTAAAATTTTAAAAAAAAATCCATTACCCCACAATCATATACAGGGTGTTAAGTAATTTGATCTTATCCTCTCAGGTGGTGAATCAGCCCATGAAACTGAACAACTTTCCCTAAGAACAAATGCCGAAATACGAAAAAAATTTTTACTTCCCATACAAATTGCATCAGCTGATAAATCATTTTGTATGGGAAGTCAAAAATTTTTTTTTACAGTCTTTTTGAAAAATTTTTTTTGATGTTGTTCAGTCTCATGGGCTGACTTACCACCTGAGAGGATAAGATCGAATAACTTAACATACCATGTATAGCTTATAACTTTTGAGTTCGCCACACACGTGACTATACCTACATGATAAGAAGAAGAAGACTTTTGAACGGCTGAGTCAATTTTACATACACACATACACACACACCACGCACACTCACCACGCACACACACCAACACAAGTACACACACCAACACACGCATTCACACACACAAGGCAGTGTAAACAGTGAATAGTAGATTGTTAATCGAGGGTGGAAAGAATCAATTTCCGAGTAGGAATTGATTCTTTTACCCGTGTTAAACACTCTACTTTTCATTTAGAATATGAGAAAAATAAAACTAGTTGTTTATCTAAACTATTTATTGATAATATATAATAATATTAGTAGTACCTATTTTTTTGAATTCCGTCACAGATATATAACAGATTAGTATCCCGCCAATTTACGTCGACTTTTTAAATTTTAAATATGGAACTCACCGCGTAATTGTTGCGGCTTATTCCGCTCAGAAGTTTGCGCTAAGTTCACACTGGCTGTTTAGAAACTCACATGGCCGCAGCATTTTTTTGAATTAGTTTTGTTTTTACATAAAACTCTTCACAGCTGACAGCAGTTCTATTTTTAAAGTTCATTCCGGCCCTTAGGTGGGAAGTAATTTTGTATGAGTTTTTCCCTCCTTATGGAGGGAAGCAGCATTTTCCACCCAATAATCAGATCAAAATAACACTACTTTCCGAGTATGAGAAATGACAAGTCTATTTTCCAAGCATATTTCTCATTTTCAATGGCAATACAAATAGCGAACTCAAATAACATCCAGTAGGGTGGGGGCCTGGGGATCTGTCACACAGGTTAATTCCTAGTATGGACTGCAGTCCCTCACAAAGGTTTTTAAAGTAATGTAATTTTTGTATGTCTAGCCAATTTAAGTATATAATTTACCTTTGTGAAGAAAAATAAAGACTTTTATTATTATTATTATACATACGCCCACGCCTGTAATTCCCTATCAGGGTAGGCAGAGCATCAGTGGTTTTAAAACCACGTTTTACATAAATTTAGAGGGTTATAAGATAAGTGGTGAGAGGTTGCCAGCCTTCCGCCCACAATACAGCAAAACCCTCGCGTCCCACTTACAGACTTTTACAGTATGCCTGAGAAGAGTAGGCAGCTGGCACATTCTATATTTTTCTTTCACTCCCAGTCCAGCATCAATTCTTTTCAGGTATGTCACAAGTTCACAACGTTACGTAACACTTCAGTCTTCTATATACAGGGTAGCTGTACTCATTATACATCCGATACACCCACTTAAAGGGTGCTCTGAAAAATAAAGGCTCCTCAAAAAGGGTCCTTTCCGTTGCCGAGCACAGATCGGATTCTATAGACATCATGACTATTAATTTGTTTGTAAGTAGAAAATACTCACATTATTATATTAATAGCGTCATTTTTTTTTATCATCTTCATAGAGCTGACGTATGATGACACACAAAGTTGATGACCAGTATCTTAATTTCTTATCTTGTAGTAATCAATCGTCGTTTAGTAGTAAAATTAATCCATCTGCAACGCACGAAATGATGAAGCCATAGTTTTACCAAGATGTAGTAGAGTTTGCCAGTTCGTTAGGTAAACTAGGTTGAGTCTCTAAATGTTAACCCATGATGGAGTCTGAGTTTTTCGTAAGTGTGAGCATTGAGCAATGCCGTTAAGTTCATTTTTCTTTTCTCTTAATTTTTATAAGTGGTCTTGCAACCAGGGATTCTTCTCAGTAATTATTGTGCTGCATCTTAAATGCATGTTGTTAGCAGTCAACTCAGGTGCTGACTGAAAAACAGCCTGGCTGAGGCAGCACCTTTTCACCACATCATTCATTTATTTTTATTTATTTTTTTACCCCAGGTAGCACGAAAAAAAAAAACTAGGCACAGCTGAAAATCAGTTTGTTGTCTGTCATAGACAGCAAGTATGCTGAGTTCTGTGTCCTATTTGCTTCTACAATCTACGTCACACATTTCAAATTAATCAATTTTGGTAAAATATAGCTAAGAATAATACACTTGTCAAACTTATAACACGCGTCTTTTTTGAAGAGGGCTACAAAAAAAGCGATATGTAAAAATTAAGTCAACATCAGAATAAAGATATTCAGAACAGCAAATCCAAGGCGAAGTTACCACATCCTGCTCGTTCGGACTTCCGATTTGATAATGAATATAATGATACACGTTATGTATGTTACTTATTTAAGCCTGTTAATTATAATTGATAGACAAGGTGAACACTAAACGTGACATAACTTTGTCATATGTATAGTACTCCTATTTTAACCGACTTCAAAAAGTGAAGAGTTTCTCAATTCGACTGCATGTTTCTTTTTGTCAGTTACGCGGTAACTCCACTAATTTTATCGGCAGATTTTCAAAAATCTTATGTTGTTCAAAAGAGTATACTTCTGAGATGGTTACATATAAATTGTATCGAATTTCATTCAGCGCTTTTTTGAAAATTTACTAAAACAAAAATACTTAAGATGACGTTTTGGTTTGTGGTATTTATATTCAAGTCGGTTGATTCATACGTTTTTAAGGAGGACAAAATATTAAAGTACTTTACGAGACAATGCATCGCTCTGAAATAACCCCCCCTCTTCTTCTTATCGTGTAGGTATAGACAAGTGTGTGAAGAACTTCACTAACCCTGGTGTCAGAGTTATCAAACCGCACAATAGCCTCTGACTTGGTTTATATAATAGCACATAACCAATAATCCCCTAATAACGTAACATGTCCGTGTATTACACGTTTACCCAGACTATAAAGCACATGTGCCGTAAGTAAATTGTTTGTGGTGTTTTTAATACGAAATTAAAAAATTTATTAAAAATATTTTTCCTAAAAAAATTTAATCAAATCTCCATAACCGCCTCTTTAAGGGTCTTTGGGAAGAAAGGTAGCAAATGATCTTACTAATATTTCGAAAAAAAAATTGTCAGTCCATGTGCTCTGCCTAACCTGATAGGGATTATAGGCGTGAGCGTATGTATACAAGGTGTTTCAAAAATCCCAAAAAAAGAAATTCCAAAATTTAATTTTAAAAGTAAAATAGTCGCAACTCTAGTAATCAGTTGCACGGTTTGACATCTACAAAATCAAAGTTTCATATAATTAATATGACATACTTGTCATATTTGTAATAGAGCTGTGCAATAAGCTAAATTTTAATTAATTTTGAATTATTATTATTTTTGTTTTTTTTTTGAAACAACTGTATATGTATAGGTATGTATATACAAGGTGAAAAAAAACCTCCTAGCTATATTCAAAATTCTGAACCAGTATCACTCAAAGAACATATTTATGAAAAAAAATTTTTTATTTAAAAATTAAAATTTTTAAAAAATGAACTATTCCTACATTACTCCTACACCAGGTACGCGAGGGGTGCGAGTAGCGCTCGGGGGTGAACCCGAGTGGTATCTACATTTAGGAAAAAAAAAATCCTCCCCCCAAAAATAAAAATTTAAAAAAATAAAAATAAATTAAAAGTGTTCTGTAAGTGATACTGGTTCAGGATTTTGAATATAGCTATACTGCACCCTATACTGGATGAAAAAGAACCTCCTAGCTATATTCAAAATCCTGAACCAGTATCACTCAAAGAACACATTTATGAAAAAAAAAAAAATATTTTTTCAATGGGAAAAGTTCATTTTTTGCCTAAACGTAGACACTACTCCTAAACCAGGCACGCGAGGGGTGCGGGTAGCGCTCAGGGGGTGCGCCCGAATGGTGTCTACGTTTAGAAAAAAACCCCCACACCAAAAAAAAAAATTGTCCAGTAAGTGATACTGGTTCAGGATTTTCAATAAAGCTAGGAGGTTCTTTTTCAACCTGTATATGTATGTATGTGCCTTCATTAGCCAGACATTGGTCCCCAGATACCCGGCGGATGTTTAGAATGTCAAAATAACAGCGTATGTAACCTTTTCTTAAAAGAAAAAATAATCGTATTTATTTACAAGAAAACAGTAATAATTACATTTCAGCTTACATGTAAGTATGCAAATATTTTACATTAGTAACAATTGTTTATTTCTACAACATGCTAAAGAAACATTAAACACAAAAAGGTCAATAATACTTATTCAAATTATTCAATTATGTTTAGTTTCAAAATATTACGTACTTACTATGAAAGCAAATTTTTAACTTCCGACAAAAAAGAGTGGTGTTATAAGCTTGACGTGTGTATCTGTGTATATTGGGTGATTTTAAATTAGTTAATATGATATTATAAAAAAAACACAGATTTCGTGCCTCACTCG
The DNA here is from genome assembly GCA_949987775.1 of Aproaerema taeniolella. Lineage (NCBI taxonomy): Eukaryota > Metazoa > Arthropoda > Insecta > Lepidoptera > Gelechiidae > Aproaerema > Aproaerema taeniolella. The sequence continues at coordinate 4,202,080 of OX465272.1, forward strand.
ACTATCGAGCACATGGGGAATGAATCTACGGAATTCAAAAAAAATGTCGGTCTGACTTTTTTCACAAAGGTTAGGCTACAGGACAAACCCTTAACCCGATCGTCTTTGTTTTAGGCTCAAATTGTAGCCGACTAAATTATCCAGAGGAATTTTACTCAAATTTTTGATATCATTCTTCGTTTCCAAGATATCGAGTGCCAAAATCAAAAATTCGGAAAAAAAGAATTTTTTTTTCACTATTTCGGCCATAACTTTTTTCATTTTTGATTTTCTTGAATAAATCTTTTTGCATCTTACAGCTCTTAATTACAGCTCTTAATGTCATATCTTCACAACTCTCAGAGATATAAGGGGATCACACTTTTTCGTGAAATCGGAGCCTATACTGGAGCGAACGAAAAGACATTTCCAATGTCAATGTCAAAATATTGACTTCCCAGAGTTTCCATACAAAAGCAAATCAGCTGATGTTCAGAGAGGCGAGAACGACGAAACTGAAAGTTGTTAAGTTTCGTGGGCTGATTAGCACCCTAATGTTTCGCTTACTTAAAAATCACCTGCTCTTCAGCTTCACTAACGTTATAAACAGGAAAGATTTGATTGGTTGTTTGTTTGCATTGAATATGCTTCTAAATTACGTCCAGATTTGAAAAGTTCTTTCACCGTTTGAATGCTACATTATCCCTGAGTAACACAGTAACATAATTTTCCAAAATTCCCACGGGAACAAAGCCCCGGGCCGGGCGGAATGCTATTACATTGTAAAAGTCTTGGAAATCAGGAAACGCCTTTCAATTTCCAAGACTTTTTATTTTACAATTAGTAATACAATTAGTTAAATTGTATCCAATTATTATCCTTATTATTACGAACTAACATAATTTTAAGTTTTAGACTATTTTACTAACAAATGAGCCAATGTTGCTTGAAATAAAGACATTTATTATTATTATTAATACTTTTCGAGTAGGTATCCTAAGAGGCTAGCATAAACATTCAGACCTCGAAAAAACCTGTTAAACATAAATAATGTGTGAATTCGCAAACTTGCTACAGTATTTGACCTCAAACCATCAGTTGATCGATCACAGTTGCCTGGACCGACTCATGCGCAGATTTTGACTGATAATGACCACATTGTAAGGTGTATTCACAATGGTGGTGGTTTTCATAGAACATTCAGGATATAACTTAAATAAGTCATAGGTGCAGATTTCCTCAGAGAAGAATAGGCAAGAAAATTTGAGGGTTGCTCTTTTTAATTCAATTATTCATTCCTTATATCGTCGACCTCATAAATGTTTTTTCTGCCCACAAACAACTATGTAAATTAAACGTTTTTATTTTAGCATTCCGCTCAGGACTTCGTTCCCGTGGGAATTTGGAAAAATTATGAAGCCTATGTCCATCGGGGATATTATATAGGATTCTAATGGTGAAAGAATTTTTCAAATCGGTCCAGTATTCGGAGCCTATTCAATGCAAACAATTGCAATTGAAACTACTGGACCGATTTGATAGGCTCCGAAATTGCAAACAAACAAACAAACAAAAATACAAATCTTTCCTTTTTATGACATTAGTGTAGATTTAACCCATGACATAATAATCTATACTAATATTATAAAGAGGAAAAATTTGATTGTTTGTTTGTTTGTTTATTAAATTTGCATTGAATAGGCACTGAAACCACTGGATCGATTTAAAAAATCTTTCACCATTAGAATTCTACATTATCCGTGATGAACATAAGGTACATGATTTTCCCGAATCCCTACGGGAACGAAGTCCCGGGCGGAAAGCTAGTAGATAATAAAAATATACTAACAGAGCGGTGTGACCACACCCTATGGTGATTGTCGGTCTCAGTAGTGTCACTGCACAAGGTCTACGTAATCAGTTGATTGCTTGTTTATATAGCTTTACACTGGCCACATAGTCACTAATTGTACCACCCTATCTCTTCCCGGGAGGTCGTAAAAGTTGACAGGGACCACTGGTAGAGAGAGAGTAGAGAGACTAGGAAACACACGTAGTGTTTAAAAAAACATGATGGCAATTCAACTAACCACTGCCATCCTGTGGAATGATAATAGAAAGAAAGAAAGACAGTAGGGCAATCGCGCTAAAAAAGTGGAATGAATCGCAATTGAAACGTAGCTAGGGGGCTACCACCTAAGCGAAGCTGATGTTGGGTAAACGAATGGAATGTTGTCGACTGCTTCTTTATAAGGAGACCTTGATTAACGCCATGAACCAAATACAGCAATGTACATCATTCCATTCATTCAATCAGCATCAGCTTTTCTTAGGTAGTAGCCCCCGCCCAGCTGCGTTTCAATGGGAGGTTTTCCTTTGGGTATTTAAAAAAAAAGTAGTTCCCCAGAGCTCTCTAGATGGCGCTGAACTGACTCCGTTACTAAGTGCCAAAGCCAAAAGGCTTGGAGAAAAACATTGCATCAAATATTCTGAGTTTGTTTTGGCTTTCCAATCATCCTAGTTTTCTCGCGCTTTGTTATAATTCAGTTTGGTTTTTTCGTTGTTTTCGTAAAATCGCCTAACTACGTATGGTAGACTCGATATTGATGTGATATGACTATAACGTTTCGTTTTATGATCTCAAAATTACGTTCAAGAGAATTAATCAAAAATAATTTAACGTTCCGTTCCTTGCAGTAACGTACATAGTTTAGCGCCATCTATCCGGCGACTGGGGAAAAAATTAAAAAAAATAGAAAGAAAATCCCTCATTGCGACTCGATCCACTTTTTTTAGCGTGATTGATTTGTTATTTTGAAATAGAATAGAATAGTATTTATTTGCTAGAAAACAGATGTTATTTGATACTAGCTTTCCGCCCGCGGCTCCGCCCGCGTGGACTACAGGTTATATCATGCCCAGCTGTGGGATAAAATGTAGCCTATGTCCTTTCTCAGGCTCTAATCTATCTCTAGTTTAGGCGAGAAAGACGGACAGACAGACAGACAGAGTTACTTTCGCATTTATAATATTAGTAAGGAGTAAGGAGTGAGGATTTAGAATAGTCTTTTCAGCTTACATGTACCTAAAGCATGCAAATGTTTAAATTGTTAGAATGTTAGTCACGGTTTTTTTTACGGAAATATTCTACAACATGCCATTCAAGAAAAATAAAATTATATGTCAATCAATACAAAATGTCAATAATACTCAAATAAAATAATATGTCAAAATCAATAACAATTCAACTATGTCTAACTAGCTTTACGCCCGGGACTTCGTTCCCGTGGGAATTTCGGAAAATTATGTAGCCTATGTGTTAATCCAAGGTATCAGCTACCTTCATACCAAATTTGATCAAAATCCAGCCGATCTTGAGTTATAAGTGGTGTAACTAACACGACTTTGTTTTATATATTTAGATTTCAAGATATTATTTAGTACTATAAAAGCAATGTTGTAGTAACCATTTTGTCAAATTAACTTTAAGCGAGGCTGCGGTCATCGTCTTAAAATTGTTAGGTAGATGGGGTAGGTGGTACATAAGTGAAATATGTTTTTTTCGTAAATGTATTTGCGGGCAGGGGGCTGATAGAGTGGGTTTATTATATGTGTATAGGGCTGCCATCCGTCCGGGTTTCCCCGGATTGGTCCTAGTTTGGAAGAAGTCCGGGGAGCATCCGGGCGGGGTTTAATTGTAATCCGGGTGCAACAAAAGTCCGTGTTTTCGATATCCCGTTCCCATAATTCATGTAAAACCTACATACCTAAGAAAGTTAAAAAATAAAGCAAAGTTACTCACTTGTCGTCACAAGAAAGATTAAACACACTATTTCATGCAACAAAAGAGGCTTAAAATTAAAGTTTTCTTCGATCAAGTACGAAAGTAAATATATTTTAATTAAGATGTAAGTGAATGAAAAAAGTATTGAAATGTCCGGGGTGAAAGCTCCAAAATCCGGGGAACTTACGCTTCCGGTCCTGGGGGGCAAGTTTTAGAGATGGCAGCCCTATAGGGGCCATTCATTTATTAGTTTTTGACTCCCTCCCCCTCTATTATAAGAAACAATAAGAATAGGCCAACCCCCCCCCCCCCTGTTTAATATTTATTACATAAGAATCTAAAGGAAAAAATGAATATACGTTTGATTTGTTTTAATGTTTATTTTTCAAAGTAACAATTTTTAGAAATGTTTATTTGTACTTACAAAGCTGGTACTAATAATTTTAATTTTTTAGTAGTGATAAAATTTGGTTTTAATCGCTTTGCCCGCGCTTTTTCAAAGTATAATTTTAACTTTGCACATTTTTGTGATCTTACGTAAGAACTGTCGCCACTCCCTCCCACCCCTTTGTAAGAAAAAATAAGACATGGTCGACCCCCCTCCCCCCCTAAATCGTCTTACGTAATAAATGAATGGCCCCATATGTGTAGTACACACAGACCTATATCGAGATAGACAGTAAAAGTTTACCTACCTTGCATGTAAAAAGTGTGATCTACGGTCACAGTTCAGTCCGCTTGAGACCTATGCCGGAAATGATAATCGATTTTAATCGGATTTACATGATTGTTTTACTTAATTAAGCGCTTTTGAATCGTTTCCGCGCGGTCTTGATTTCCCATAACTAAATCTCGCTCGTGACGTCATTCTAGGTATGAAAAATTCGACACGCTAGGTTCTCATACAGTTTGAAGCGCTCTTTCGTCTATTTCGCTCTTTTCACATCACAACACATACTTAGATAGAACAGGAAAGATCTCACAGTAAAAGGGACGGACGAACGCCCGGTGACGTTCTTCTATCAGATATCGAGATGCACCACGGGTACCAGGGATCCACACTGAGCGCTTCTTTTCATCTTGTATATTGCTCACCTCTAAGGAATGGAATTATCTGCCTTCGTGTGTTATATACGGGCTCAAATAACCCGAATATATTTAAAGTTCGAGTGAATAGGCTTCTTCTTCGAGTGAATCCTCGACCGCATCTTTGCCCCTAAGCTCAAGAGCGAACCCAGGGCTTTAGGTATCTTTGATCTCCCATAAAAAAATTTGATCTCCCATACAAAATGCGCTATATGCTGATGAAGTTTGTATGGAACTCAAATTTTTTTTTCGGATTTTGACTTATGTTCCTTGGGAAAGTTGTTCAGTTTCATAGACTGATTAACCACCCGAGAGGTTGAAAGAGAGATACCTAAAGCCCTGTATATTGGGTGTCTTTGAAGTAGCCTACGAAACTGAACAACTTTCCCTTAGGAACATAGGTTGCAATAAGAAAAAACATTTGACCTCTCCATTCTACTTGTGCCTTTGTAAGTATGGAAAGTCATTTTTTTTTTTGAGAATTTCATAAAGGTTCGTTGTTCAGTTTCACGGATCATCCGTTAAAGTTTTGCTAGCTAATTTAAAGTAGTCCCATACGAAGAAGTAACTATGATACAACTGTACTTTTAACCTATGCTATTGTTAACTTTCTTTATAAGTCAGTAATTTTGTGGGTAATTTAAGTTAAGCACAATTTCATTCCATGCTACCACAACACACACAAACACACACACACACACACATACACATATACACACACACACACAACACTACACACAACATACACCTTTTTATTTTTTAATTCTAGATTTAGTTTTTAATTTTAGTAGGTTCTGACAGAATACCAGCGCGGCAGCCTAGCTGTGGCACAATGCTGAGTCAGCGCCATTTAAGTGTTCCGAATTAATTGTAATGTTTTACTTGTAATTAATTGTAATGTGGTTCACTTAATGAAGTTCTTTCTATTGTATTCTATAAATGTGTGTTTTTCACCAAAGTGTTGCCAACTTTATTGTTGGCGTGAAATTATGTTTCACGGTGCCTTTTGTAAATTGTAAAAACTGTGTTATAACATTGTTATGTTAACATTATATAACAGTCTAACTGGGTCAAGGTTTGTATCACTATTGTACAAACATTATTATATCATCGGACATGCTTTATAAAGAGGTCTTTCATATAATACGTCATTTAAAAAAAAAGGCTACAAACTCAAAGGCCCACGCTAAGGTTTTTATTTTATTTTATCCTTAAGTCTACAGCTTTATTAAAACTTAAATTTAAATTTAAAAAGTGGCTTTTTGATATTTCAACGACTTTTTGGCCGTAAACGCCACATAACTGTTTTTTTATTTTTATTTATGATAACTTTATACGAGTTACATATGTATAACAATTAAGAATCTGACCTGTAATATTTCCTATTACCAATTCAGAAACTGAAACTGAAACTAATACTAATTAACTTACCTAAAAATTTGCCAAATTACAGACTTATAATTTGTTAGATTTGCATACATGAATTTTAGTGGGTACTTTTTTAATGAAACATTGGGAAATTAAACGAAAACAGCAAACTAATCAAAAACAGAAGTAATCTAGTATGTATCATGGACCAATATGTATCATGTATTGGTCCAAGTATGTATACAATATGAGGGTTAAACAATTGTCTTCGCACCAGTATGTATTGTTGCGTTGTGCTAGCGAATAAATGTATGGCTGTGTTTTAACTTGTGTCATGAGTCCCTCGAAAGATAAACAAAGACACCCAGTCAGCAATGGGCCAGCCCAGTTGGTAATGAGCCAGACCTGAAGGTTGCGGGTTCAAATCCTAGTGCGGGCTTGTATCAATAAATTCGTCTTTTCGAATTTATGCACAGATTTCTCATCAATTATCACTGGTTCAACGGTGAAGGAAAACATCATGATAAACCCGCACGTCTAAGAAAATTCGTTTTTGAACGGTGGACTATGGCCTATGGACTTTGTTTTCTTTTGTTTCTTATTCTTTTTGTACTTTTGCGCTAATTTCGGTTTTCTTGTGTTTTTCCTTTTGCTTTGGGTTGCCTGGAAGAGATCGCTGTTCAGCGATAAGGCTGCCCTTGCACACTTTTGACTGTAAGTTTGTATTGTATGTTTTTGTCTTACATTATTAAGCATGCAATAAAGAATTTATCTATCTATCCATCTTGTTTCGAAGGGAAGCCCGTGCCCTTCGGTGGGGACGTATATGGGCTGGTAAGAGAGAAAAGGTCCGAAAAGGTCTCTAACGGGGGGGATCATTTGGTTATGATGATAGGATGTTTGTAGGGGGGAGGAAAATTTGCAATATCGATAACGTAATATATGGAATGGCCCTAAAGCTATTAAAAAGTTACTAAGGCCCTCGCGACCATTCATAAATTCAATTATAATTCTATTTTAATCTAATAGCATGGGTCAATAACTCATATTATTTACTTAAATAACTTTAAAATAAAAAAAACGGGTTGCACTTCGGGAGCGCGGCAGAAGTGAAAGCTTGAACACATCAACACGGTCTAGGGATATTGCACGATTTTTTATACAAAAGCGGTCTGTTTGAGAAGCTATAAAAGCATACTAGAGATACATGGAGGGCTATAATTTTCAGATGAGTAAGTGCTAGACCTGAATTTTCAGTTCTAGTCAAGAAATTTTATTTTATATGAAAACGTGATGGAAACGAAAACGAAAATGCACTTTTTGTCTGCTTTTTGTATGCAAAATAGTCGAATTTACGCTTTTTTTTTCTTTTCATTCTTTTTCACAAATTTTAAGTAAAACAAAATTTATTGATCAGAATTGAAAATTCAGGTTTAGCACTTGCTCTTCAGAAAATTATAGCGCTTCATGTATCTCAAATCTCGAGTATGCTTTTGTAGCTTTTCAAACAGACCTCTTTTGTATGAAAAATCGTGTAATATCCCTAGACCGTGTTGATGTGTGTATATTACTTCCTTGCGATCTAAGAAGTTTTCACTTCACCCTCCGTCTTACGAATTTTCGATCAGGGTCACGTGACCTGACGCGAGTTTAACATTTTTTACCCATCCAAAAAGTGCACAACGCCGCTAAAGAAGTTTTCACTTCAAAGAAAATTATAACCTCCGACATTTTGCTTATAATTTTTAAACGGTTTTTGGTTATCTGCTAATAGGCATTGTAGTCAGCAAAAAATACTAGTTAACTACTTTGTGCGAACTGTTGTTGGGATGAAGTCGGTGACACATATACTTACCTACGTTTTTAACTTGGAAAATTATGATTTATTTATAGAACCTTTCGTTTAAGGCGTTCTAAGTAGACGGATTACATGGAGGTAGAACCTCCACCAGTACATAAGTAAGTACAGAGGTCCGCACATGAGGTTACCACACCCGTGCACTCTGTGCTGTTGCGATAAGAACGATTTTGCAAAGAAAATGGGGTAACCTGATGCACTGGCCTCTGTATTACAGATTAAAGTTAATTGACAGTTATTGAAGTTAACCTTTAAAGATTCTTGAAGTCTAATTGGTTCAATCAGTACGATAATTACTTAATTGACTTTGATTCTCTCGTTTTATTTTTTTACTAGCTTTCCACTTGAGACTTCGTACCCGTGGGAATTTAGGAAAATTATTTAGCTTATGTGCTATTTTGATGTCTAAGCTGTATTACTGCAAGGTTTCATCAAAATCCGTCCAGTTTTGACATTGGAATATCTTTTCGTTCGCTCCAGTATAGGCTCCGATTTCACGAAGAAGTGCGATCCCCTTATATCTCGGAGAGTTGTGAAGATATTATATTCAAAAAAAGAAAAAGAATTATTCAAGAAAGTAAAAAAACGAAAAAAGTTATGGTCGAAATAGTAACAATAAAATTCATTTTTTTCCGAATTTTTGAATTTGGCGCTTGATATTTTGGAAACGAAGAATGATGTCAAAAATTTGAGAAAAGCTCCTCTGGACAATTTAATCGGCTACAATTTGAGCTTAAAATAAAGACGATCGGGTTAAGGGATGCCCTGTAGCCTAACCTTTTTGAAAAAAGTCAGAACGACAGTTTTTTTTCGTAGATTCAGAGAGGAACGAAATCTGTGAATTTTTGCATGAAGGAGTAACAAGCATCCATCCATTCTCACAAACTTTCGCATTTATGGAGAATGAGATAAGTAATTACGATTAATTTTTAACCCCCGATAAAAAAGAGGTGTGTTATGAGTTTGACTTAAGTATCTGTGTGTCTGTCAATGGCATCGTATTGGCTCTAAAATTTTTAATATTTTTCGAGACAACAAAATCTAGTCTCTATCTTTATTATATTTATCTTTAATGGCAACACGTCCACGATTATCCTCGACGAAATACGTGACTGAAGGATCATTGTAAAACACATGACATGACCCAGTTTTGACCGAGCCAATGCCCCTTTGTATGTACACACAAACAAAGACGAAAAATTGTGAATGGATATCATTACTTTTTGTACAGAAATTATTACTAGGTACCATTAAGACCGGCTGTCATCAGTTTTGATTGCTGACATTACAGGCATTTTAAGTAAGTGTTCCTAATAGAATCAATTAATTTAAAAATTATAAAAATTTAAAAATTTACCAGTTTCTGATTTTTCCTTTGTATTCATACAACTATCTATCTATCTGGATGCCAAATTTGAATTTACTAGGTCATCTGAAACTGGGATATAGTTTTGATATATATATATATATATATGTATAGGTCAGTGATAAAAATGACGATTTTTGGACATTAATATCTAAATAACCGGTTCAGCTCTGTTTATGAAATTTGGAGCACATTATGTATCTCGCGGGTCCCAATATATGAGCCAAATATGACAGTTTTGTGTGTAATAGTTTTCAAATTATGAGGGGGTCAATCGTGTAAAATTACACACGGTGCGACTTGCCAGTTTTTTTTTAACTTGGCTTTGACACGCTACCGCGTGCCTAGAAACGCTTACCGGCTTGAGGGATATTCAAAAATAATTTTAGGGAAAGAAAAATATTCGGTGCGAATGGGACTTGAACCCACGGCCCCAGGATTAGATCTCCTGATGCTCTAACCAACTGAGCTATCGTGCCAGGGCCGGATTTAGAGGTCGAGAGGCTTCGGGGCAACAGAGGAGTGGAGGCCCCCTGGCCCCAAATTATTTTCCAAATAAAGGGGACAATTTTTTTCAGTTGAGTTTTTCAATAAATAATTTGTTGTGGAACCAAGTATAGATTATTTTATTATTTAACAAACATATAAATATAATCGGAAACGAGGATTATCTGAAATTAAATTTTAGCGTGAACGAACGGAATCTTCCGAGCTTTTTTCGCCTTTTTGCAAGGTAAAACAGCGAAAGAAAAATTTCTAAAAGCGAAAACAGCGTAAAAAAATTTTTACTCTTGTTTACTAGTTGGAATTTGAAAAAAAAAAATTCAAAGTCTCTATTGTGGGGGCCCCTCTTTCGTGGAGGCCCCGGGGCTGTAGCCCCGGTTGCCCCCCCCCCCTAAATCCGGCCTTCGAGTCCAAGCGGCGAAATTTCTCATTCCCTTACTAAACACATAACGTCGTGCGTGGTTCCGCCACATGATTGAGTTAAGTAGGTATGTTAGACTAGGTTTCTGCCCTGGACTTTGTTTCCGTGGGAATTTGGGAAAATTATGTAGCCTATGTGTTAATCCAGAGTGTCAGCTACCTCCATACCAGATTTTATCAAAATTGTTCCAGCCGTTTGAGTGTGAAAGAGTAACAAACATCCATACATACAAACTTAGTAAGGAAGGACAGAAAGTAAGCATTTTGCAGGAGATTTTTAATAAAAAAGAGAGGCGATATATAAGCGGTGATAGTCTAGTTGGTAATGAGCCAGACTTGTGATCGGAAGGTCGCGGGTTCAAACCCTGGTGCGGGCCTGTACCACTAAATTCGTCTTTTCGGATTTATGTACGGATTTCTAATTATCACTTGCTCAACGGTGAAGGAAAACATCGTGATGAAACCCGCCCGTCCAAGAAAATTTTCGAAAGACGAGTGGTCCACCAACCCGCATTGGGCCAGCGTATTGGACTATGGCCTTTAGGCCATAGGATTTATCCCCTTCGTGTTTCGAAGGGAGGCCCGTGCCCCTCGGTGGGGAAGTATATGAGCTGGTAAAAAAAAAAGTTTGACGTGTGTGCCTGTGGCACCGTAGCTCCTAAACGAATGGACTGATTTCATTGCAGTTTGTAGATACCTAGTTCTTAACTATGTTTCATCAATTTAGATGACATTATATTATATAGCTGCATAATGTTTAGTAATAAGATTATTTGTGTCATTTAAATAAAGTTTATTTATTTATTTATTTATTTCAATTGGTTCAGCCGTTTGGGTGTCACAAAACATTTAATTTTAGAGTTATTCTAAAAGAAGTTATCGTGGTAGTATGTAACAATAACATAAAAAAAGGAAAAACGTGCAGCAGGTTAAACTGTAACCCTTTTCGCCAAACCGTGAAGGTAATTCCGAAATATTGGTAAATTAATTAACAAAATAGTAATTAGTCAGTAATTCAGTGTTCAAAATAAGTCATCTTTGGTTCGTTAGTTCGTTCCGGGTCGGTTAGTAGGTCAGAGTTTAAAAAAAGTGTAGTGAGGTCTTTGTCAGTTGGCTGTTTTCATTATTTAAATAAATTCTTCTTCTTCTTATCGTGTAGGTCAAGTGTGTGGTGAACTTGGCTAACCCTGGTGTCAGAGTTTTCAAACCGTACAATGGCCTCTGACTTGGTTTTAACGACTGTAGTCAATCGACAATAGCCGGGACCGACAGCTTAACATGCCCTCCGAAGCACGGAAACGCTCGTGGTAAATTGCCACTTTGGTCACCCATCAGGTTCCCTACCTCTGTGTACGTTGCTTAACCTCACTGATCGGTTGAGATCAGTGAGAGCCACTGGGCTACGATCGCTTCACGAGGGGCACTAGCCTCACTTTAATAAAAAAACGCTACATACTCAATGACCCACACTAAGGTTCTCCCTTGTGTCGTGGGTCCCTCGGAACATACATAAAGACAGACACAAAACACACATTTATTTATTTATTTATTTATTTATTGTACAAAACCAACAGCTTAATGTACAAGACATGTAAAATTAGTAGCTAGCTTAGGTCTAATTGTAAAGCCAATTACAGGTTTTCTAGTTTAAACAGGAGGTGGAAAACATTTGCAAACATAGTACAGTTACCGATGTGTATAAATACTAACAAAATTAAATTACCGTATAAATTATTACTGTATAAAGTACGAGCAATGTCACTGGAGTGAGTTTCCTATCGGTATTTAGATTTTATATAGTAATGGTTTGAAAGAGGAAAAAAGAAGGATCACCCAATGTAACCGCTCGAGACTCAATATAACGAGTTAAAGAAACAAAACAAAAGAAAAAAATTAAGCGAAAATGACAATATGAACCCTCTTATGTGAATATGTACGTGTGTGTGTGTGTGTGTGTGTGTGTGTGTGTGTGTGTGTGTGTGTGCGTGTGCGTATGTGTGTTGTTACATGACCAGAGAACAAACATGACCAGAGAACCCAGGACCCGTCGATCGAGAAGCAGCGCCACTACCACTCGATCAAACCAAAACTGCACGAGCTCATTCCACCTGCCACTTTCTTCTACCGGACATCCAGACACACCGCGGGGTACCACCCTTACCTTGTGGAGATTCCTCGAATCCGTACTGAGGCTTCTCTTCATCTTTTCATAATGCGCACCGCTAAGAAATGGAATTCTCTGCCTGCGTCTGTATTTCCGGGCTCATATAACCCGAATCTATTTAATGTTCGAGTGAATAGGCATCTTCTGGGTGAGCTTGCTATATCCTCGACCACATCTTCGCTCCTGGGCTAGATTGTGGTCAAGAGCAAACCCAGCTACACTAATCTACACTAATACAATACAATACAATACAAAATACTTTATTTGCACACAAGGAAATACAGCACAATAAACAGAACATAAAACATAGTGTACAACAAGGCGGCCTTATTGTTAGGTAGTAATTTCTTCCAGGCAACCTTAATATTATAAAGAGGAAATATTTGTATTTTTGTACTTAACGAATAAACTTAAAAACTGGACAGATTTCAACAATTCTTTCACTATTTGGATGCTACATTATCCCTGAGTAACATAGGCTACATCATTTTTCCGGATTCCCACGGAAACGAGGTCCCGAGCAAGTGGAATGCTAGTATTGCTAGTCTTTTATATTACTAAGGAATGACTGCGTCTGTATTTCCGGGCTCATATAACCAGAGTCTTAAAGTTCGAGTGAATAGGCATCTTCTGTGTGAGCTTGCTACATCCTCGACCACATCTCCGCCCCTGGGCTAGATTGTGGTCAAAGTAAACCCTATATCTATAAAAAAACACACACTTTCAAATCCTTACTAATACTTACTATACTTACTTACTTACTAATATTATAAATGCGAAAGTAACTGTCTGTCTGTCCGTCTTTCACGCCTAAAATACTGAACCGATTTTGATGGAATCTGGTACAGAGATAGATTAGAGTCTGGGAAAGGACATAGGCTACATTTTATCCCACAGTTGGGCACGCTATGATCTGTAGTCCACGCGGGCGGAGCCGCGGGCGGAAAGTTAGTTATCTATAAAAAAACAAAACACAATTTCACATTATAATAAGTACGGAAAGCGAAGCCAATCTAAAGAAGTCTCACTCTAAGATAGATTTGTTCATCGCGAACAAGTGGCTGCTAGTCCTAACTGTTGTGTTGTGAACTGTTGTTCAGGAAACAAAATATACACTTCCGATTTTTAAAAGAAAACAAAATAAGTAGCACTTAAAGTACTTACTTAAAGTAGAATTGTTTTCATTGACTTAAAAACAACTCACTTAGTAGAGAAACTAACGATATTCGTTTTAAAAGATATAATGGAGTTTATTGTTATTGATTATAATGAAAAACAAGTTAATTAAATTAAAAAAATATTATAAATTCCCAACGCTAAAAGCTACTTTAATCAAGTATTTCTTAAAACGCTTACCCGCGTGAGTGATATTCATAAAAATAATTTTTGGGGAAAGAAAGAAAGAAAAATCGGCGCGAATGGGACTTGAACCCACGACCCCAGGGTTAGATCTCCTGGTGCTCCAACCAACTGAGTTTTTGTTGTTAATTTATCACTTTCTGGAAAAGCAAAAGAATCTATGTCCATAAAGCAATTTTTAACCACCGACAAAAAAAGAGGGTGTTTAGTTTATAAGTTTGACGTGTGTATCTGTATTTATTATTATTATAATTTTTATTACAAGATGGGTTAACTCTTGACCTCAATTTTGACCATAAGGTCAAAGATGAGGTCGACGATGGAGCGAGTTAACCCAGAAAATGCCTATAAAGGCACTGGTACTCCCACGCACCGACGTAACACAGCAAGCTGTTTGGCGTCGGACTTCGGTAGGAGGGTGGTCGCGAACCAGACGGCCCTTTACAGAGCCTACCACACCGCATGAGACCATAGGACGACACCTCAGATTCAGAAAAAAATGAAGTGTCGTTGCCTGGGATGGATTACTAGGAGGCAGGTCTCATTTGTGTTTCCTTAGTCGCCTCTTACGACACCCACGGAAAGAGATGGGGTGGTGTTATTCTCAACCGATCACCACACGGTTAGGTTGTATGTCTGTGTATCCGTCTGTGGCATTGTAGCTCCCAAATGAATGGACCGATTTTGATTTGGTTTTTTAATTCTGAAAGCTGACGTGATAGTGATTGTTCTTAGCTTTATTTGAAAGCTAAGAACAATCACTAAAATCGGTTTAACCGTTTACAAGTTATATGCAATAAATAAATTAAAATGTGGTAATATTGTGGTAATATTGTTACCACAATACGTAACTTCTATCATTCTAGTTTACAACTTGTTACCATAAATTCTCCTTAAAGTATGTTTGTTTATAACGTGATAATGTGTTGATGCACATGATCTGTTCTACCTCTTTTTTTATATAACTACCACGAGGATTACGTAGCTGGTTACCAAACCCGTTGTTTCTATATAAGTTTAGTACATAAGCTTCATTGTATAACTGTTTGTAATCCCAAATAAAATAAAATAAATAAAATAAAATAAATGTCGGAGGTTGTACAGTTTTTATTTTATTTTAGGAAATAAGTACATATTGCAAGATTTTTCATACTTAACGGTAAAATTTAAAATTGTATATATAATCCTCAATATTCGATTGCTTATACCTTTTAAAGGGCTGAACCAATTTTAATCAAAGCTTTATAAAATATCAAAGCTTTATTGAAAATCCTGAACCAGTATCACTTACAGAACACTTTTTATATATATTTTTTTTAATTTATATTTGGGGGGGGGGGGGGGGATTTTTTTTTCCTAAACGTAAACACCACTCGGGCGCACCCCCCTCGCGCTACCCGCACCCCTCGCGTGCCTGGTGTAGGAGTAATGTCTACGTTTAGGCAAAAAATGAACTATTTCCATTGAAAAAAAAATCTTTTCATAAATGTGTTCTCACACATACACATACACACACTCACACACACACACACACACACACACATATTCCTACTCACTCTCAAACACACACTATACTCTTCCAAACACATTAATTTTAATTACCTAATCGTTAAAATACAAATGTTTTTATTTTTTTAGTTTTTGTTATTGTGTGTAATGTGTCAGTTAAATAAAGGTTTTATCTATCTATCTATCTTTGAGTGATACTGGTTCACAATTTTCAATAAAGCTAGGAGGTTCTTTTTCAACCTGTATAGCTAAGAACCATCTCAATTTCGTCAACTTTCAAACAAAAACACATGGACATCGGTCCCACGATACCACAGACAGACACACAGGTCAGGTCAAACTTATTTTTTTTTATAACAGCCCATATACGTCCCCACCTCAGGGCACGGGCCTCCCTTCGAAACACGAAGGGGATTTAGTCCATGGTCCACCACGCTCGCCCAATGCGGGTTGGTGGACCGCTCGTCTTTAGAAAATGAATTTTCTTGGACGAACGGGTTTCATCACGATGATTTCCTTCACCGTTGAGCAAGTGATAATTAAAAATCCGTACATAAATCCGAAAAGACGAATTTAGTGGTACAGGCCCGCACCAGGATTTGAACCCGCGACCTGCAGATTACATGTCTGGTTCATTACCAACTGGGCTATCACCGCTTACCAACTGGGCTATCACCGCCTGTCAAACCTATAACCCCCTCTTTTTATATTGATGGTAATAAAGAGAACTGCGATATCACGATATGACGCTGCCAAACCGACCATCTCCTCGTATGTAAAGGAGACAACCTTAACTTGAAGCAGCGCGTTGGAAAAATATATTACTTTCGCTCCTTCGTCTATTGCATTGTACATTCGTTCTTTTGTCCAGCGTTAATATACTTTCCGCGTGCACCAAACGATACCGCGTTTTAGAATACAGGGGGCGCCATCTAGCGGAATATTGTAGTAATTCAACGTTCTCCGCGAACACCAAGATGGTTAGTTGACTTATTTATATGTCTATGGTGTTATTATATAGAGAAAATATATCAAGTTGATGATTGTATCTTTCTGTCACTATCAAAATTACAAAGACGACTGCTACTTAAGTATAGATCAGAGTCTGAGTCGCGTTCTGTAATACGAACTTAAGATCCCAGGGCCGCCAGACGTGTGTGGTTACTTCCGTGTGGTGATCGGTTGAGAATAACACCACCCCATCTCTTTCCGTGGGTGTCGTAAGAGGCGACTAAGGAAACACAAATGAGACCTGCCTCCTAGTAATCCATCCCAGGCAACGAAACTTCATTTTTTTCTGAATCTGAGGTGTCGTCCTATGGTCTCATACGGTGTGGTAGGCTCTGTAAAGGGTCGTCTGGTTCGCGACCACCCTCCTACTGAAGTCCGACGCCAAACAGCTTGCTGTGTTCCGTCGGTGCGTGGGAGTACCAGTGCCTTTGGTATTTTCTGGGTTAACTCGCTCCATCGTCGACCTCATCTTTGACCTTATGGTCAAGATTGAGGTCAAGAGTTAACCCATCTTATATATATAAAAAAACGTAACTTATTTTTTCATTAACCAAAAGTGTGGAAAATAGTAGTGTTAGTACGTACTAGTAACTTAAGAATACCAGCTAGCCTGGGCCGACGGCCAATTTTCAGCTACCAGCAGCTCGAATACGATGGTGATAGCGCGCATGCCCCGCGGTCACATGTCAAAATGTCAACATTGACAACGCCAGAGGGCGAGTAAGCCTTTGAGCGGGGCCCTCGCGCAATCAAAGTGAAGTTTCAGCGTCAGCCGAGTGGTGCGCCGCGCGACGATCAGGTTCTGAAGGTACTTACAAAAGCGTACAGAGCCAGGAGCGTGCCCCTTTTAGATAGCAATAGTTTACCCCTTCCCTGCACCCAACCATAACTCACTGTACAAAAGGTGTACAACAACTTAAGGCGACTACAGCACCTAAATTACGATTTTATGATGCGTAGATAAGCATGACGCACTGCATTAAATCGAAGAAAAAAAATATTACGGTAATATTCAGGACATAAACTAGATAAGTATTTTGCTGAAAACATGATTCAGCACTTTTGGTTCGATAGAAAAAGCTCACAAAGTCACCTCTAAATACCAATATTGTGTATCTTTTAAGCTGTAAAAACGATAGTAAAATGCACACAGGAACTTGAATTTGCTATCAAAATGTTCATGATTGAACACTCTCGATAAGTAGTTAACGCATTTTTCGATTTAAGCTGTTGCCTTTCCATAAATCTCATTTTTCTAACTTTCGAACATGTTTTTACCCACGCACGCTTTCATAGTCCGTAAACTTCGTGTGTCGACACTGTTCGCACTGCCGGCCCAGGCCTGTTGAGAGACGGAGATGGCAATTCCTATGTGTGCTGCCTTTATCGGGTGCTGTAGTCGCCTTAACTAATGGAGTCTCTTTTCTCACAAATTCACCACAAAAACGAATGTTTTTGGTGATTGGGAAGTTACTCAAACTTTATGCACAAATCTTAAAAACCGTAATGACTGACAGAAGCTGCAGATCAAACGCTTTGTTTTTCTGTTTGTTTTGCTTTGTTTGTTATTGTCATGAAAATCTCAAGTAACCTATCTCTTACTATCTTGTAGGAACTCACATGTTTGCATCTCTTTCAAAAGTGCTGTGACGTCATAAGTACTCCGTCTATAGAGTGTATGGTCTAAGGTTGTGTGTTAGTTTTGTTATTGGAGTGAATAAAACTGTATATCTATCTCAAGTTACAAACTTATTGTTTACATTGTATTTAAGGCTAATTTAATTAATTCAATGACGTCAAACGAAGTCTAAGTGAATGTAATTTATATAAAGTAAAAGTGTTGAAGGGCTTTTAATATACTCGTGGATCAGTGACTTTTACCTTGCTTTTACTACCGTACGAATAAATAAGGCCTACACTAAGTTTTTGTGTCGTGTTACTCCGGGAAAATTAGACCCTTTTTCTTCAAACCCGGACATTGATAATAGGCTAGACGACTAAAAAACCATTTAGTCCGTCACTTTGATTACCAAACAATTTTGGACACGTATTTTTTCTTTTTTCTCATAAACGAAAACCACATGACATTCCGCCTACCCCGTAACGGGCTATAGGCATGAGTGTGTGTTTGTATATTTTTCTATCGATGACATCCTTAATTGTGAAAGTGGATTGACTTTTTTCAATCTATCAAAAAAAAACACGGGTTGCACTCCGGGAGTGCCGGCAGAAGTGAAAACTTGAACATACTCGTATATTACTTCCTTGTGGTCTAAGAAGTTTTCAATTCGTTCGGAGGGTTAATGGGGCCTTTTTATGATTCGAAAACGGCACGGCAAAATTGTATCTATTACCATAGTGAATATGCGTGATTTTTTTTTATTTAAAAAATAATCCTCATTATTGTAATAATAGTAAAACTATTTTTCGACTAACTATGAAATTAAAAATATAAAAGCCATCGAAGATTTATTTCTATCTCTTTCTAGCAAAATGAAATTTAACACGGAGTTTGTATGGAGATGTAGTGACGTGACGTCACAGTCCATGTCGGATCTCTCTGTCTAATCGGTGCGTAATTAATAGTTTTAAATGCGTATATCGGCTGTATTTCTTGGCCGATTTTAATTTTAATTTCACTTTTTGTCATCTCAACTACGGTATTTTCATATTTTGATAATCGATGCGATAAAAAAAATTAAATGCATATTCCCTATTGCCTCCTATGTAACAGTAGGTAATACTAGAAGCTGAGAACATAGGGGTCAGTGGTAATTAAAATTTCAAAGTGCCGTGCCGTGCCATTCGAATTATAAAAAGGCCCATTAGATCGAAAATGAGTATAGGGGTCATGCCGATTGACTACATTCATTAAAACCAACGGTTTGAAAACTTATACCAGGTTTAGCCAAGTTCGCCACACACTTCACAATAACTACCCGAAAAGAAGAAAAAGAGAAGTATAGAAGAAGTAGAATATTAGGTACTATGTTCTTGGTATACTGTTACCTACTTAAAATTTTTTGAATGCGGTTGTCACCTATAATTGGGTTACCATTAAGCCTTTTTTTGTAAATTTGTGCCATTTTAATTAAGAGTTGGTGTGTAACTTGTTGGTGATCTATTAAATAAATAAATAAATAAATAGTGGTGATAGGTTGTCAGCCTTTAGCTCACCAAACAGCAAAACCTTCGTATCTCATTCACTGATTTTACAGTATGCCTGTTAAGAGTTGGATACTGGCACATTCTAAGTTTTTCTTTCACCCCTAGTCCAGCGTGGAATATAATAAATATAGTTTAATGTTGTTTTTTTTATGCACAAGACTTACCCTCGGCATACCAGGTGAAAATTTGTAACATGCCATACTAGGTGGGGTGTGACATACCCTAACAAAATGGTCGCTGTAATCAGATAGGAATAGGGGTACTGAATTATTATTGCATATTTTTGAAATTGAACGTAACCTGAGTAGCACAATGAAATAAAAAAAATGAAATAGATTAAGTGGTTTGTTGAAAAAGGGTAGCGAAAATGCCATCTTCTAACTACTTATTTAGACTTGAAAGTACCCTAAGAATTGATAATTACCAATGTTTGTAATTAAACTGACTAAATTTTAAAAAAATAAACAACGATGATACATCTTTAAATTTTTACTTCAATCTCGAGGTAGGAGTTCTTTAGTTCGCCATAATTGCATTTTGTATATGCTCAAATAATAACAACTCTAAACAAAAACGCATTTAGAGCCCTAAAAAACGCACGCACCACTAAACTAATAGTACTTGCCAGTGTAAGAACGTCGCAACTCCAGCTACTGATAGCTTCAGTTTCCGCGCATGAAAATTTTTGAAAATATATCGATTTTTCACCGCCTGGGGTTTATTACACCCCACCTGGTATGCGGAGGGTTAAGAAACTCCGAAACAAGCAGCAGATTTCGACTCCCACAGAGGAAACTGGGTGGTATTATTTATAACCACTTCCGTGTCTAGTAGGATATGAATTCAAGTCCAATAAATAACGACTCCGTTATCTATAATTATGTAATTGACGAATAATAAAAAGAATCAATTTAATTTAGTTTTGTTTATATTTTTCCAAAAGGACGCAGCATAGACGTACGATTACATAAATATCGTTTTAATTTTTACTATTGTTTTTAACCACCGACAAAAAAGAGTGTTACAAGTTTAACGTATTTGTGCGTCTGTTTTTTTTGTTTGAAAGCTGCTCTTCAAAAAAAAAATTAAAAATAGTTTATTACCGTAACTTAGACTAATTTTACATTACATGTTACAGGAGCACTCCCTTTGAGTAATAAAAAATACTTGTGTTGGGAGGCTCCGCTCTTCCATAACTAGGTATCTGGATATTTGAAGATGGTTCAAATATCTCCTAGAAGAACCATTCAAGATGGTTCTTAGCTATTTGATCAAAAAAGTTATAAATAAGCAATTTATAACTTTTTTGATACAAAATTTACAATTAGGTATGTTATTCTTGATAGCCCAGTTGGTGATGAGCCAGAATTGTAGTCGGAAGGTTGTGGGTTCAAATCCTGGTGTGGGCCTGCACCACTAAATTAGTGTTTTAAGCTTTATGTATTAGAGTCAAGGACGTAGCTATAGCTTTCAGATGGGGGGGGGGGGGTCCCATCTTAGGTAGGGTCGAGAGGTTATACTAAAAAATGTATGTGTACGTAAGTCATTTATTTAAAAAATAGTAAGTACAATTTAGATAAACTCGAACTTGAAACTAGCATTTTTTTTATACTTAATTTATATTTTAAATTTTTATATTAAGCCTCTTGCGTTTCGAAATAAACTTACTTACTATATCGTTAGGATCTGTCTTCACAGCGAGCTCCCGGTGTACGCTCATGATAGCAAGGCCACTAAGACTCTCGTCTCCCATTTTTTTTCTTATGTAGGTCTTCAATCGTTTGAGAGTTGAATTAAATTTTGACAGACTGACGCAATAGACATCAAGGCTTCGTTATTTTTTTACCATTTATTTATTTATTAAATCTCTTGGCCCTAAGGGGGGGTCCCGACCCCCAGGACCCCTCCTTATACACGTCCATGATTAGAGTTATGTATCATTTAGATAGATAGATAGATAGAAAATGCTTTATTTCGGCGTACAACACAGACATCACAATATAGAAAAACAGAAGAAACACAGAAGACACTTAACAGACACAAAGACCAAAACAAATTAAAGGCAGATTAAAGAAATGACAAAAAAACATTTACAAACATAAAACAAAGTGCTGCACTGTGCTGTCTGTGTCGCACAGACGAAGTCGGCGCTGGCTCAGCATAATGCTACAGTTTTATCTGTAGCGCTGATATTCTGCCAGGACCATTTACATAGCTACTTCTTTAAAAGCCAAAGTTTTTTTTCGCTGTCGTCATTTTGTTGATCTAAAATGAATTTTATCGATATCATACGTTATCAAAGGATCCTTTCGACCAATTTTCAGCTTTTAAGGTCCGTGGGTTTGGGCAGTCGTTGATGAATCAGTGAGTCAGGGCCCTGAATCTAAATATAAAAGGAGAAACTGACTGACTGACTGACATATCAACGCACAGCCTAAACGGCTAAACGTAGGCACTTGAAATTTGGAAGGGACGTAGCTTAGGTACCGCACAGGTGCTCTAAGAAAGGAATTCCCGAAATTCCCACGGGAACGGCAATTAGCGGGAAAATCCTTTTGTATGAAAAATCTAAACCGCTTAAGTTAGACGCTTGAAATTTGGCATGCAGGTACCTTAGTAAACTTAAAGCTTAGTTGCAACAGGATATTGCAAAATTCCCATGGGAACGGGAGTAAGCAGGAAAAAACTTTTGAATGTGAAAATCTAAATTAACACGCAAACGAAGTTGCGGGCATCAGCTAGTTTTATATAAGTAAGAAACGCGGTGATAGCCCAGTTGGTAATGAGCCAGACTTGTAATCGGAAGGTTGCCGGTTCAAACCCTGGTGCGGGCCTGTACCACTAAATTCGTCTTTTCGGATTTGTGTATGGATTTCTAATTATCACTTGCCCAACGGTGAAGGAAAACATCGTGATGAAACCCGCCCATCTAAGAAAATTCGTTTTCAAAAGATGAGCGGTTTGCCAACCCTCATTATGGGCCAGCGTAGTGGACTATGGTCTGAATCCCCTTCGTGTTTCAAAGGGAGGCCCGTGCCCCTCGGTGGGGACGTATATAGGCTGGTATAAAAAATTAAGATAGTTAAGAATCATTACGATCACGGTAGCTTTCAAATAAAATAAAAAATGCATCAAAATCGGTCCATTCGTTTAGGAGCTGCGATGTGACAGACAAACACATAGACGAATGTTACAGATACACAAAACATAGATACTCAATTACACACGTCAAGCTTATAACATCCCCCTTTTTGCGTCGGGGTTGAAAAAATGACCTAAGTCGAGGATTTATTCAATGCAGCTGTCACTAGTATGTACAGACCGCAGCAAATCAGGTTACCCATTTGCACTACGAAAGCCGGCGCTATTACGAGTAAGATAAGGGCGACATCAAAGTCAACATGTAAAGACTGATGCGCTGCCGTGTGTACTAGACCTATTTGCAGTTTTTAGTAGAATCGTCCTTCGGACCCCTCAAAAACAGCGTTTTGTGTCAAATGTTAAGTAATTTTTTTCCAAAATCCGTAAGTATACAAACCGACCATGCACTTGCCTAGCAATGTTCAATGTAATAAGCAAAGACTATGCATTTAAAAAGCAAGGTTGAATCGGCATCCGTTCAGTTTAACCGCGGCACCGTCCGCGCACAGCCATTGCCGTTAAAAAAATAAACAAGTAAATTATACTTTTAAAAAAGTATTAGTTACTTGTGCTGCCAGTGTTCTGTGAACGATTTTTAAATTTTAGTCGTTCCTTTTTCGAACTTTTGTGCTGTGATTTTGTTTCTGGAAGATTTCCCGGCTTGTTTCTTTTTTCAAATAGCGGCGGGAAGGTGAGTTTTTGTTTTTGTAATTGTTTAAAGTAATTAGGTGCAATTAGGCGCTAATTGATTTTCAGGGACGTAATTATATGTTAAAAGTACAAAGGCTTTGAAAGCATTAATTCTCTAAAAGCATTTCGGACAAAAAATTTAAGGTAAGCAGGATTGCTTCTTATATTTAGTTAATCACCTAAATTACCAATCTTTCGGGATTTGTGTGGTCATAACATCTTAGTGATCAACCCAGCTGATCAACAGACGAGGCTCTGACTTATTACAACCCGTAAGGGGTTTTCTATACTTGATATTGACGACTTCGCCAAATGTCCGTTAAAATACTTAGATATTGGGAAAAATCGCGTTTGCAGTGGTGGAAACTCATTCCATGCCCAAAAATACTGATTTGACTGACTACAACCCTCTAAAATACTGACCATTAACTGACCAAATTTCAGTTTGACATCGATATACGAATTTTAGTTGCTGTTATTTAAGTATGTTAACATATTATATGGATAATTTTGTGAATAAGTAAGAAAAATCTTTTTGTGTTTGGCCTACACTATCCCCCTAGCCAACCTGCACCCTCCTTTATCACTAAAAATTAAATAAGTTAAAATAATACAATATTACAATAAAATAATACAGTGAGGTTAAGCAACAAACAATAAATTATTTTTATAAGTGAAAGAAGTTACTTAACAATTTATTTTTCTTGTTGTCTACACATTTTTGCATCTTTTGTGCCACTTTGATTTTATTTTCTTCCTCTTCTCTGTCTTTAGCCAACATAGCAAGCGTCACGTTGGCCATATTTACGGCGACCGTCTCAATCTACAGACACCAGATCACTTATGTAGAAATGTACCTACCTCTGATCCTCAAAATACTGAATTTACTGACAATTTTTAGAAAAAACTGACTTTTACTGACCTAGGCCAGAAAAACTGTCTTTTACTGACTTTCCAGACCATTTTCCACCCCTGTGATTGAAATAAATCTATCTTTCCTTAAATTTTTTTTTTATTTGCTCTTACACCGAAAAGTGCATTAAATGGTGAATGTAAAGAGGAAAACACAACAGGTTACTCCATTTTCATTGCAAAACCTTTCTAATTGTAACAGCACATAGGGTACTCATGTCGTAACCTGATGTGCGGTGGCCCTCTGTACTTAGCAACTTACGAGTTGGCGTTCACAATTTTGAACCGATCAGTGAGGTTAAGCAACGTACACAGAGGCACGCAACCTAATGGATGATCAAAGTGGTAACTTATCACGAGATTTTCCGTGCTTCGCAGGGCGCGTTAAGCTGTCGGTCCCGGCTGTTATCGATTGACTACAGTCGTTAAAACCAAGTCAGAAGCCATTGTGCGGTTTGAAAACTCTGACACCAGGGTTAGCCAAGTTCGCCACACACTTGACTATACCTACACGATAAGAAGAAGCGGGGTTGTAATAGTTTGCTGGGTGTGTTTGTCTCTGTGTTTGGGTCCCAAGGGTGCCCATGTGACATTCAGAATCTAGTTAAGTGGAAAAACAACTTTTTAAATCAATTCCCACTCTATTAAAACTAATACGAACAGACAGACGTTTCCTGGTGACCGTGATCTTACAACTCCAATCGGTAAATTGAATAATTGCAACATGCGAAGGCAATCATTAATGTATTCAAAATTAGTGAATTAAACGCGCGTGGGAATTTCAGATTATTAATTATCTTAAATTCCGCATAAATTAACTTTTTAGAAGAAAAAAAAGCGAAAAATAAAAACAATGTAATTTAACGTGCTCATTGGGCCTTTTTATAATTCGAACGGCACGGCACGGCATGTCAAAATTTGAATTATCATTGCCCCCTTATGTTCCTAACTACAAAAATCCCTAGTATGTAGGAGGCAATGGTAGTTTAATTTTGCCGTGCCGTTTTCGAATTATAAAATGGCCCATTACCTATCTAATCTGTTTGAAGTCTGTCTGAAGGCGAATGTACGTACAGACCGCCTATCAAACCTACTTGGCTTGGCACCGAATTCAAACAGATCATTAGATCTTAGCACATAAAATGACATTGTCTTTATTTTTCGCTTTTTGAAGTCGGTTTTTTTTTCTAAAAAAAAATGTATATTGCAATTTTTACTTTAAATAAATAAATAAATAAACGCATCACACTCAAAGGCCCACATTAAGGTTTTCCCTTGTGTCGTGGGTCCCTTGGAACACACAAAGACAGACACAAACACCCATGACCCGAGAACAAACATCTGCTTTTTACACAAATATTTGCCCCGACTGGGAATCGAACCCAGGACCCACCGATCAAGAGGCAGCGTCACTACCACTCGACCAAACCGGCCGTATAACAAAAAGTTCGTGAGAAACAATATAAGTGTCTTTTAAATTCGAGGGTTTCCCACGATTTCCCTGGGATTCCATCATCAAAACCTGACATGCTGACAATGGCACCACTTCCAGAATATATTGGCATGGTCATCTGGGATACCTAACTGAAGACTTCATAAAAATTTCAATAAAAATAACCTCGATCTACGAGTGGTAGGGGCGCTGCCTCTTGATCGACGGGTCCTGGGTTCGAATCCCAGTCGAGGCAAATATTTGTGTAAAAAGCAGACGTTTGCTCTCGGGTCATGTGTGTTTGTGTCTGTCTTTTTGTGTGTTCCGAGGGACCCACGGCACAAGGGAAAACCTTAGTGTGGGCCTTTGAGTGTATGGCGTTTTCTTATTTCTTCTTATTCATGGTAGAAGGCGGGCCGCCATCGCCACACCGATGCATAGGTTATTACTAGTTAAAGGTTCTCGTATAAGATCAACAGACAGACAGCCCAACGTCGCAGTTTCAAATTATAAATCACTTTACTAAAATATTTTATAATATTTTTTTAGACAATTTTGTAGACATAGACATAGACAAACGTTTATTTTTGCATCTTCAGCACACACAAATTTAGTAAGACATTAACAATACACTAAAAATTATTTTTAAGACTAATACGTATAAATAAGTGTGTGCTGCAGTGACGAAAAAAGGTCCCAGCTCAGCATATTGCTCTTCCCCACAGGTAGGAGCGCTGATATTCTGTTGGGACCGACGAGTAACGTGTGTGTTTGTAGTAGTATAATGATTAGTGTGAGTGTTCTGTTCTGTGTGGTGCCAATATTAGTACATAAATAGAAATTGTTGTACAGAAATAGAATTAAGTACAAAACAAATAAAATCCATACATAAATAGAGCAGATACTAACATTGCATATGATGATTATAAGAAATACATATATATGAAGATAAAAGGAAAACATATCCGCATTAAGATTGTAGATAAGTAGTAATACATTTTTTGTGTTTAGAACATCCGATTTTTTTTCGAAACGCATGGAAATAGATTAAGTGGTAAATAGAATAGAATATAATATAAAGAATAGTATTCTCAACCGTTAGGTACTAAGAAAGAGAAATTTATTGCTTTAAAAAAAAGGGGGGTAGTGGTATTCTTAACCATTGCTACATATACCTACAATGACCATGAATGGATTCGAATGTTGCAAAATATAAAAAATGTGACAAAACTGGTCCAAAGCTCTGGCAATTTCAACTTCATTATTGAAATAAATATCATATTTTAAATCTTGTTTTCTGTTATAAATTTACTTGTAATTTTTGCAACGATTTGCGAATAATTCAGTGAAATGACAGGATTTAAAGCTTGTTAATTTACTACAGTCGTTAAACCAAGCCAGAGGCCATTTGGTGGTTTGAAAACTCTGACACCAAGTTTACTACACACTTAGGGCTGCCATCCGTCCGGGTTTCCCCGGATTAGTCCTAGTTTGGAAGACGTCCGGGGAGCGTCCGGGCGGGGTTCAAATTGGAGTCCGGGTGGGTTTTCGATCAGATCCCGTTCCCATAATTTATGTAAAACCTACATACCTAAGAAGGTTAAAAAATAAAGCAAAATTACTCACTTGTCGTCACAAGAACGATTAAACACACTATTTCATGCAACAAAAGAGGCTTAAAATTAAAGTTTTCTTTTATCAAGTACGGAGTAAAATATATTTTAATCAAGATGTATATGTGAATGAAAAAGTATTGAAATGTCCGGGGTGAAAGCTCAAAAATCCGGGGAACGCTTCCGGTCCTGGGGGGCAGGTTTTAGAGATGGCAGCCCTATACACACTTGACTATACCTTTACGATAAGAAATATTAGTAATTACGGGAAGTGACTGAAATACGTAAGTAATGTTTATTATCTACACTCGCAGCCCAGTGGCGCTCGCTGAACTCAACCGATCAGTGAGGTTAACCAACGTACACAGTTGCAGGGAACCTGATGGGTGACCAAAGTGGCAATTTATCACGAATTTGTTACGAGCGACCGACAGCTTAACGTGCCCCCCGAAGCACTGCGGAGGGCACGTTAAGCTGTCGGTCCCGGCTGTTGTGGATTGACTACAGTCGTTAAAACCAAGTCAGAGGCCATTGTGCGGTTTGAAAACTCTGACACCAGGGTTAGTCAAGTTCGCCACATACTTGACTATACCTACACGATAAGAAGAAGAAGAATGATGATGCATACAGTACGTACGAAATACAATAGGTAGTTAGGTGCAGTGTAGTTACTAAAATTTTCTAACACAGTTATTAAAATGATTTTTAAAATAAAGTAATGAGATCAGACAAGGAAAAAATGCAGCTAATGAATAAGTAATGAAAATAATAATACGTTTATTTCTTCAAGACAACCCACATATACATTAAAAAGTTCATATTCTTAATCTATTACAATAGAATACTATAATTGCATATGTGTACAGGGCTTGATAGCCCAGTTAGTAATGAGCCAGACTTGTATTCCGAAGGTCGTGGGTTCAAATCCTGGTGCGGGCCTGTACCACTAAATTCGTCTTTTCGGATTTATGTACGGATTTCTAATTATCACTTGCTCAACGGTGAAGGAAAACATCGTGATGAAACCCACCCGTCCAAGAAAATTTTCGAAAGACGAGTGGTCCACCAACCCGCATTGGGCCAGCGTGGTGGACTATGGCCTAAATCCCCTTCGTGTTTCGAAGGGAGGCCCGTCCCCTCGGTGGGGACGAATATGGGTAAAAAAAAAATACAGGGCTTTATGTATCTCTCTTTCAACCTCTCGGGTGGTTAATCAGTCCATGAAACTGAACAACTTCCCCAAAGAACATAGGTCAAAATACGAAAAAAAAATTTGAGTTCCAATACAAACTTCATCAGCATATAGCGCATTTTGTATGGGAGATCAAAACTTTTTTTTCGTATTTTAACCTATGTTCCTTGGGGAAGTTGAAAGAGAGATACCTAAAGCCCTGTATGTCTGCTGTAGTGAGTGAAAAAGGCCTGGACTCGGCAGTTTATGCGATTTTGCCAGCCTGCTAATACGTCTGGCATAAAATGTGAATAAAATTGAGGCAGTTCACAATACTGAGTGAAATAACAATATTACGACAATATTACGATGACAAATTCATCTAATACAAACTGCGATCAATAGCGAGGTCGGAGTGCGAGCTGTCAAATTATATAATATTATCAACTTGACATTGACTGTTGGGTGAGCGTTGATGGCGTAATCCCTCATCGACGGACTTGTTCGTAGCCAAGTGGCTCTCGCTGATCTCAACCGATCAGTGAGGTTAAGCAATGTACACAGAGGCAGGGAACCTAATGATTGAACCAAAGTGGCAAGTTATCACGAGCGTTTCCGTGCTTCGGAGGGCACGTTAAGCTGTCGGTTACGGCTGTTGTTGATTGACTAGAATTTAAAACCAAGTCAAAGGTTATTCTGCGGTCTGGAAATTCTGCCACCAGGGTTAGCCAAGTTCGTCACACACAATTTTATTTTTTTAAGATTTTTCTACAAAATAATTGGTTTAAAAACTTTAAATTCTATTTTTAATAATTAAGCAATTACGTCGACCATAGCGTCTTCACGATTACACGCGATTTAAGAAGATAGTTTTTAGCATTAGATCCGTGGATGTGGTAATAATTAAGTACCTACTTAGATAGTGCAAGTTGTAAGGCGTATCAATTTCTACTACTCTGGTTTTTCTATACTAATATTATAAAGAGGATTGTTTGCTTGCATTGAATAGGCTCCGAAACTACTGGACCGATTTGAAAAAATGTTTCATCATTAGAATCCTACATTATCCGTGATAAACAATTGAACATAGGGTACATGAATTTCCCGAATTCCCACGGGAACGAAGTCCCGGGCGGAAAGATACTTTGTAATAAAAACAAGAAATACTTACGCGTTTCTTTCTATTTCTCTTAACTTACACGACATTCATTTATAATCTTCTGCCAAAGATTTAACTTCCTAGTACAGCATGACCTCACCTTCTTTTTGACTTAGTTATGGACCCATGCTTTACCTAGGATCTCCACCTGGGTGAAGCCCAGGGTACTTACAGGTCCTCGTGCTCCAACTGAAAATATAATTATGTAGATCATGACCAATATACGTAGATATAGATATAAGCCACTAGATTGGCTGTTGTCCAATCAAAAATGTGACAAATGCAACGTAACGCCTAGGCCTCTCTCTTCCTTGCTTTCCTTAAATTGCTTTATCTATGATATTTTTAATGGAATGGATGTGCGGAATGAGATGTTCGTATTTACACGTTTTCTCTTTTTAATGTAATGCGTAATAATTTACCTATTTGTGTTTATCAATTACGACAATGTAGCCGGACGGTCTACATTCTTACCTCTAATGTAAAATATACAGCCTCGATCCCGCTCAATACGTGCATTTTAAAAAAAATGATTCCACTTGAATGAAGACGCGCGCAGAAAGCTAGTCCTTGGATAAAATATCTAGCTATCAACTCTTATTTTATCAGAAGATGATAAATGATTTTATTAGTTATTCATTAGTTTACTAGAAACAAAACCGTCAATGGTGATAAAACAAAAGCATAAAATAAAATTGTTTCCAAGAAAAATCGTAAAATTACTACCTATAACGGATCAATAAGCCACAATAGACTCATGAATATTTATTTAAAAAACTGTCATTATAATCACTACACATCCATTTATCATTTTTTCTAGATTCATGTAAAAAAAAACAATTGCATTCGTGATCGCTTCACAAGGAGGTCAAAGTCGCGCGGAATACAAACTTAACAAAAAGTCGGAAAAGTAAACGCGCCTTTGAAAATATATGAAGGTTTGTCTTTCACAACTGCAAAGTTAACTTTGCAAGAATCACTTTATACAAACTTAGTATTACCGTTGTAACAACGTTGTCGTCTAACATTTTGTTCGTTGGGAACGGTTTTTCGATGGCAAAAATAAAATGGTTGTAGCTAGTAATTAAAACTGTGAGTTTAACAAATCTTAGGTATTTCTAGTGTCTTTAGGTTTAAATTGAAGTACTAACTTTGTCCTTAACGGTTTTCAATGGATAATGATTTATTTAACTGTAAATTATGTCTTTTACACGCCATCTTATTTACGAAGCCCACTTAGGCCAGTTATTACAGGACTCGAGTCTAGATCTATACAGTCAGTAGGGTCAAAAGAACGAATGTGTGTTTATGTTTTTTTTCTTTTATTTTATGACTAGCTAATGCCCGCAACTTCGTTTGCGTGTTAATTTTTTTTGTACAGAGTATTGAAAACATCTATCTTACGTGATTTAGATTTTTACATACAAAAGGTTTTTCCCGCTAACTCCCGTTCCCGTGGGAATTTTGCAATATCCTGTTGCGACTAAGCTTTAAGTTTACTAAGGTACCTGCATGCCAAATTTCAAGCGTCTAACTTAAGCGGTTTAGATTTTCCCGCTAATTCCCGTTCCCGTGGGAATTTCGGGAATTCCTTTCTTAGTGCACCTCTACGGTACCTAAGCTACGTCCCTTCCAAATTTCAAGTGCCTACGTTTAGCCGTTTAGGCTGTGCGTTGATATGTCAGTCAGTCAGTCAGTCAGTCAGTCAGTTTCTCCTTTTATATATTTAGATGGGTTAACTCTTGACCTCAATCTTGACCGTAAGGTCAAAGATGAGGTCGACGATGGAGCGAGTTAACCCAGAAAATACCTATAAAGGTACTGGTACTCCCACGCACCGACGGAACACAGCAAGCTGTTTGGCGTCGGACTTCGGTAGGAGGGTGGTCGCGAACCAGACGGCCCTTTACAGAGCCTACCACAC
The DNA here is from genome assembly GCA_949987775.1 of Aproaerema taeniolella. Lineage (NCBI taxonomy): Eukaryota > Metazoa > Arthropoda > Insecta > Lepidoptera > Gelechiidae > Aproaerema > Aproaerema taeniolella. The sequence goes on from OX465272.1 coordinate 4,233,698, forward strand.
CGCATGAGACCATAGGACAACACTTCAGATTCAGAAGAAAATGAAGTGTCGTTGCCTGGGATGGATTACTAGGAGGCAGGTCTCATTTGTGTTTCCTTAGTCGCCTCTTACGACACCCACGGAAGGAGATGGGGTGGTGTTATTCTCATCCGATCACCACACGGCGGAAATTATTTAAATCAAATTTAAATCAATGTATTTAAATCAAAGGATTAAAGAATGTATGTTTGTATGTATATAATGTATTATTTTTTTTAGTAACATCTTGAGTGTTCCTTAAAGAAAGATAATTGAATTTGAGTTATTGATTGTCTATTTCCGTCACTATCAAAATGACAAAGACGACTGCTGATCAGAGTCGACTGAGGTCCGTCTTACAGAACGCTACTCAGACTCTGATTTATACTTGAGTAGCATTTGTCTTTGTCATTTTGATAGTAACAGAAAGAGACAATCAATACTTAAGTATAGATCAAGACCCTTTTGTAACACGGGCCTGAGTCACGTTCCTGAGTGTGGGCCTTTGAGTGTGTTGAGTTTATTTATTGCCATTGATTTGTGAAGTAGGCTAAAAACACCTAACGACATTGTACCAGGTGGTCAATTATCGAATGCCTAAATAAAAGTACAGTCCAGCTGATTTACACGAACACGATTTTTCTAACAGGTTTTTAATGCATTTTTTTTTCTTCATTTTCAAACGTTTTTATTTATTATTTATTGAAGCAAAAGAGATGCTTATGTCAGCGCCGTAGGATACTTCAAAAAGTTAAATCTTAAATTAAAAAACATATCACCCCGCCTTCATCACTCATATTATAACACTAAAACGGCTGAACCAATTTTTACCAAATATATAAGTGATAGCCCAGTTGGTAATGAGCCAGACTTGTAATCCAAAGGTCGCGGGTTCAAATCCTGGTGCGGGCCTGTACCACTAAATTCGTCTTTTCGGATTTATGTACGGATTTCTAATTATCACTTGCTCAACGGTGAAGGAAAACATCGTGATGAAACCCGCCCGTCCAAGAAAATTCATTTTCAAAAGACGAGCGGTCCACCAACCCGCATTGGACCAGCGTGGTGGACTATGGCCTAATCCCCTTCGTGTTTCGAAGGGAGGCCCGTGCCCCTTGGTGGGGACGTATATGGGCTGGTAGAGAGATACGTATAGCTAAGAATCATTTCGATCACGTTAACTTTCAAACGAATCAAAATAGGAGCTTCTTCTGATCGTGCAGGTATAGTCAAGTGTGTGGCGACTTGGCTAACCCTGGTGTCAGAGTTTTCAAACCGCACAATGGCCTCTGACTTGGTTTTAACGACTGTAATCAATCGAGCCTACCCATTAGGTTCCCAGGTTGGTCACCCATCAGGTTCCCTGCCTTTGTTTCACTATTCGGTTGAGATGAGCGAGCACCACTGGGCTATGAGCATTAAAAAAATATAGGAGCTATGATAAAACATATTATAAAGATCAAAACAAAAACTAAACAGTTTTTCTGGTTGTTTATTTTTTTTTTTGAGAAAACCTGGATTTTTCTGAAAAATAATAGTAGATTACCCAACAAGTGAAAAAAAAGGTGAATTATTTTCGAGGCATTGAGTTGTATCCCGAGAGGAGTGAAGGATTCTAGATTAGAATCCTGAGCGAATCGAGGGATACAAGAGCCGAGATGAATTTTTTTTTTCACGTGTTAGGTACTCTACTTTTTACCATTGACTACGAGAAAAAGAAAATAATTACTCTGTGTCAGTAAATTATCAACAATAGCTGCTGCTTTAACACGAAATGACTCTGGAACGAGAGGTTCAGTTTCATCACTGGATGTCGAACTCATTTTATGATTTTGAGACAAAAACTTTTAACAGAAACTTTTAATTGCATGAAAATTGCACTGAAAATTGGCTGAATTCCTTACTCTAAATTTAAAATTTTTAACCGAGCCATATTCCATACAGCCAGTTATTACATACAGCCAAGTTTTAGTACGTTTTTATAGCGAGAGTATGCAACCTCCTTGCACATTTTCTTTCGTTTTCTTACTAAAATCCGTATGTTCCAAATTCAAAATGTTTTATTCACTCAGTGAAATAAACAGCGTTTTATTCACTGTTTTCGAAGAATAACGGACCCTTTTTCGAGGGGCAATGGTAAAACTTATTTCTAATTTACTTTAACTTATTTCTGAATTTCCCTCACGCGAGTAAGCGTTTTAAAAATACTTGGGTTCTATTCTACTACAACACTTACATTAAAACGTGAGCTGACTGTACATATCCTAGTTTACGAATTCTAGTGCTTCAAGGACTATTGCGAAAAGCCTACACCTGGCCTAGGCTAGACTACAATTTTAGGCTTTAGGGCATTCTGTAATTGACTGTCGAGTTACTGAGTCTTTTGTGTTTAATAGGTCACGGAAAATGTAACAGTAAGTGATTAATTTTATTAACTAAGAGATTGTTTAGAACAACTTAATTAAAATCTATTTTAATGAGTATTAAAATTAAAATAATAATCATAATATCGTTTTTGTCTCCACATTACAATTTGCACATATAAAATTACTATCTTTCCGCTCGCGGCTTCACCCGCGTGGACTACAGGTTTTATCGTGCCCAACTGTGGGATAAAATGTAGCCTATGTCCTTTCTTAGGCTCTAATCTATCTCTGTTTCAAATTTCATCAAAATCGGTTCAGTAGTTTAGGCGTGAAAGACGGACAGACAGACAGAGTTACTTTCGGTTTTATAATATTAAGTAAGGATTACGGGTAGAAAGGGAGGGACTGGAGCCTACGCTAGGTCAAAACCTGTATTGCAGGAGTCGCCAATATTAAGTAACCTTTAAACCCTTAAAAGGTTTCCATACTAAATCTAAATATATAAAAAGGAGAAACTGACTGACTGACTAACTGACATATCAACGCACAGCCTAAACGGCTTAACGTAAGCACTTGAAATTTGGAAGGGACGTAGCTTAGGTACCGTAGAGGTGCAATAAGAATGGAATTTCCGAAATTCCCACGGGAACGGGAATTAGCGGGAAAATCCTTTTGTATGAAAAATCTAAACCGCTTAAGTTAGACGCTTGAAATTTGGCATGCAGGTACCTTAGTAAACTTAAAGCTTAGTTGCAACAGGATATTGCAAAATTCTTACGGAAACGGGAGTTAGCGGGAAAAAACTTTTGTATGTAAAAATCTAAATTAACACGCAAACGAAGTTGCGGGCATCAGCTAGTATTAATATAAAGTATAGAAACTCTTAAAGAATGGCAGAGTCGCCAATATGATTCAGCCGATATTCGGCCATGTGGTTATCAGTAGAGAATAACACCACCCCATCTCTTTCCGTGGGTGTCGTAAGAGGCGACTAAGGAAACACAAATGAGAGCTTCCTCCTAGTAATTCACCCCAGGCAACGATACTTCATTTTTTTCTGAATCAGAGGTGTCGTCCTATGGTCTCATGCGGTGTGGTAGGCTCTGTAAAGGGCCGTCTGGTTCGCAACCATTCCTACCGAAGTCCTACGCCAAACAGCTTGCTGTGTTCTGTCGGTGCGTGGGAGTACCAGTGCCTTTATAGGCATTTTCTGGGTTAACTCGCTCCATCATCGACCTCATCTTTGACCTTTATGGTCAAGATTGAGGTCAAGAGTTAACTCATTTTATAATAATAAAAAAATAAGTATAGAAACCCTTTAAGGGTTGTAAATTAGAATAGAAAAAATCTTTATTTTATAGGACATTCAGGATGCCACTTAAAACAAGTCAAGATTACATGAAATACATACAAACAAACATCAAAGGATTTAGATACATACATACGCATTCCCTACTGAATTTACGCCTATTCGCAAAGGTGCAGTCTTGTGTAGTTGCAGTAAGCTGTCGGTCCCGGCTGTCGTCGATTGACAACAGTCGTTAAAATCAAGTCAGAGGCCATTGTGCGGTTTGAAAACTCTGACACCAGGGTTAGCCAATTTCGCCACATACTTTGCTATACCTACACGATAAGAGGAAGATTGTAGTACGTCAGAGACTCATCCGTTGATCAGCAGTGTGTACCACTAGCAGGAGAGAATATCCGCGAATTTCTTTTTTATGACGTTTTCAAGTAGCACTTTGTATGTTCTATGAAATAAACATTTTTGACTTGACTTTTTTGACTGCTTTAAATGTGGAATATAATGAAGTCATATAAATAAATAATTCATTCAATTAGCTAATAAACAGGCGTATACTAGTATTAATTAATTCATTCAAAATTGATATCAAGGCCTTGTAGTTAATAAGCGTTGGACAGTAGTCCTCATAGATATACAAATATGACAGTGCAACACAAACATACTGATCGTAAGATAGAAAACATAAAATCTTACTAGGTGTCTCTTTTCAGCCCATAAACGTCCCCACCGAGGGGCACGGGCCTCCCTTCGAAACACGGGATTTGGCCATAGTCCACCACGCTGGCCCAATGCGGGTTGGTGGACCGCTCGTCTTTCGAAAATAAATTTTCTTGGACGGACGGGTTTCATCACGATGTTTTCCTTCACCGTTAAGCAAATGATAACTAGAAATCCGTACAAAAATCCGAAAAGACGATTTTAGTGGTACAGGCCCGCACCAGGATTTGAACTCACGACCTTCGGATTACAAGTCTGGCTCATTACCAACTGGGCTATCACCGCTTCTTGCTAGGTGTATTTCTTTGGAATAATGGAAAACAATATAATATATAACAGAGAAGAAAAAAAAACAAAACAAAAAACCTAAATAAAATGAAAATATTCAAGTAAAAGTATCAAAAAATGAACCCGTTGTAGCCTTTTTAATATGAGGAAATTATGTTCTCTTGAAGAGAATGGGGAGGTGAGTTTTTTTATATTTCTAACTAATAATTACGGTTTAAGGATCAGCAGGCCGAGTACGACCGTGGTCCTATGTCAAAATGTCAACATTGACAACGCCATAGGGCGAGCAAGGCGAGCAAGCCGCGGGACCCTCGCGCAATCAAAGTGAAATTTCAGCGTGAGCCGAGCGCGAGTTTGTCGTTATCGTGCTAGAGCTGCAGGCTGATGAAAATTTCTCTAAAAGTCGTTAAAATGCGAGAAGTTGTAACATTTAATTAAAAAAAATACAAACAAATCTTACCTTACATTATTTTAAAAAGTCAAAATATTTTAAAAAGTGTTTCGTGAGAAGAAACATCCCCTTAAGTTTGACAAAAGAATTTCGATTCTATTTTTAGAAAAATGGCATCCACAGGGACCATCTTTAAATTACGTCACACGTTAAGGGGAGGGGAGGGGGTCGACAAAGTGTGACATTCTGTGACAAGGGGGGGGGGGGTCATAAGTTTCGTGACGTCACACTTCAAAATGTGTTATGAGTATCAAAACGTGTTAACTATTAATGACAAACTTAACCTCCTCAGTACCAAGCACTTTTTTTACGTTTTTACTTTGGTTGAGACGATGAGTTTTGAGTTCCCAAAAAAAAATAACAACTCTATTAAGTACTGCTTTTATTAGAAAATTACAAAAAATGTCTTGCAATGTGACCAGCTGTGACAAGGAGGGGGAGGGGGTCAAAAAATCATGAAATTCGTGTGACGTAATTTATGGATGGCCCAGCGTGATTTTTCCAATGTCAAACTGCCGTACTCAGAGACGTCAATTAAAGTTACGTACTGTTAAACTCTGATGTTGTCTCTTTCATTCTTGTTGATATAAACAAGGATAGCATGATATTTAATTACTTCTTAACTTTAATTGACGTCTCTGAGTATGGCAGAAAGTATTTTAACTGACATTAAAGTATAGAATGGCGAAGTCGCCAATATCAAGTAAAGAAACCCTTAAGGCGACTACAGCACCCGATAAAGGCAGCACACATAGGAATAGTGCCATCTCCGTCTCTCAACAGGCCTGGGCCGGCAGTGCGAACAGTGTCGATACACGAAGTTTGCGGACTATGAATGAGATTTATGGAAAGGTAACAGCTTAAATCGGAAAATGCGTTAACTACTTATCGAGAGTGTTCAATCACGAACATTTTGATAGCAAATTCAAGTTCCTGTGTGCATTTTACTATCGTTTTTACAGCTTAAAAGATACACAATATTGGTAATTAGAGGTGACTTTGTAAGCTTTTTCTATCGAACCAAAAGTGCTCAATCATGTTTTCAGGAAACTACTTATCTAGTTTATGTCCTGAATATTACCGTAGTATTTTTTTTTTTCTTCGATTTAATGCAGTGCGTCTCATGCTTATCTACGCATCATAAAATCGTAATTTAGGTGCTGTAGTCGCCTTAACGGGTTGTAGTACGTCATAGCCTCGACCGTTGACCAGCTGGGTGTACCGCTAGCAGATGAAGATGGCGATTTTGGAACACTAAGATGTTATTGGAACACATCCCAACGGATTTTCAATCACCACGTAAAAAACAAACTAACGACAAACCATTGAAGTGTGGTTTTCCGAGTAGATATAAGTTTAAAGTCCATATATTGTCGTGCCCTTTACTGTTGTCCGAACCATGCAACCATTAATCCGTTGTGGTTAGAGCATGTCAGTTTTAATAAATTATGTTTTCATTTCTCATACTCGGAAAGTAGTGTTATTTTGATCTGATTATTGGGTGGAAAATATTGCTTCCATAGGGAGGGAAAAACTCATACAAATTACTTCCCACCTAAGGGCCGGAATGAACTTTAAAAATAGAACTGCTGTCAGCTGTGTAGAGTTTTATGTAAAAAAAACGAATTAAAAAAAATGCTGTGGCCATGTGAGTTTCTAAACAGCCAGTGTGAACTTAGCGCAAACTTCTTTGAGCGGAATAAGCCGCAACAATTACGCGTTCGGTTCCATATTTAAAATTTATAAAGTCGACATAAATTGGCGGGATACTAATCTGTTATGTATCTGTGACGGAATTCAAAAAAAATAGGTACTACTATACTAAGTAGTACCTATCAATAAATAGTTTAGATAAACAACTAGTTTTATTTTCCTCATATTCGAAATGAAAAGTAGAGTGTTTAACACGGGTAAAATAATCAATTCCTACTCGGACTATAGGAATTGATTCTTTCCACCCTCGATTAACAATCTACTATTCTTTACTTTACGAGTCTAGATCAAATGAAAAACTGGCATTGCATATTTAAAAAAAATTGTGTGTAGCGGACAGGTTCAGCAGACATGTGTAGTAATTAAAAGAATACTTTTCTTGACAATAATTAGTATAATAATAATAATAAAAATAAAGACAAATTTATAATATAGAGAAATGGTAGAATGTCGTAAAAGAGAAGTAAAAAACAGAAGAATGACGGTCGCGCTACGCGTTCCATAAAGGTTTTTAAAATAGAAAATATTGAAATGCAAACTCCTTTGCTTCTGTCTTCAACAACTTGGATCTAGCCATTTAGCCTCCCTATGTAAGTAATATACTATTTATTTATATATATATTTTTTAAATACATGCACAGGATGTTCTAAAAAAACAGAAGGTTGAAGGTAGAGGCACCCAAAAAAAAACGAAAAAAAATCACTCCGTTATTTCAATTACTTACGTGCTATAGGCAAAAATGTAAATCTTAGAAAGTTTGTTGTAATTTAAAAAATACCAAAATTTGTTGGGGGATTTGGCTATAGCTAGTAATTGAAATAGTGATGTTTTTTTCTCAAATTACTTGAATATTTAACTGATCAGAAACAAATGTTAACTTCGCTTTAGCATAGAACCTTTAAAAAAAAAGTTGAATTTAAACATAAAAATCCAAATTTGACGCTGGACTGGAAGTGAAAGAAAAACCTAGAATGAGCCAGCTACTAACTCTTCCCAGGCGTACTGTAAGAAGCCAGTTGGAGGGACGCGAGGGTTTTGATGTATTGTGGGCGAAAGACTGACAACCTCTCACCACAATATTCATGTTACATCTAACAATCCTCAGAATAACTGTTAAAAGTGGTGTCAAGTGGTTCTAGAACAACATGACGATCTGCCTACCCCGAAAGGGATTTATTTATAGGCATGAGAGTATGTTGTAAAATTCCTAATTTTTGAAAATCTATAAATTATGGAAAATTTAATGAAAATGTTGTTTTTTTTATTTAATTTATTCCTTTCGGAAAAGGCAAAGGAAACTATGTCCATGCAGCCACGTCTTCAGTGAAAAATCTTCTTTCTTCAACTTAACTAAGCCCTAAGCTCTTCATGTTCTGCATAAAACTGGATAGCGTCTGTTTTACGAAAACTGGCAACGAGAGGCACAACCGCGAGGATCTTTGTCGGTACCAAACGGAACAGAAACACTGTTATAACTTGATTTTTGTATCACTACACGAATTTTAGTCAATCACCATTACACAATTAAACTAGTTTTTCACACAGAAAACGAAAATTCAATTGACAAAGCAACCGCTCACGCCGAGTTCCCGCCAAAGACCCTGAAAATGCTGAGATTGTAATTTGTTTTTTTTTGTTTACAGATTGAGAACTCCAGAAAAATAGCATGCACAGATAGCAGAAAACTTAAAAAAACAAGATGGCGCCACAAGAGCGAGCTCCTTGTTGTGAGCAGGAGGATTCCCGCCAAAACTCAACCATAGATAACCTATCAAACATAGACTTAAGAGAGGGTTTCGTCAACAAAGGATATGACGCAAGCACAGATAACAACATGACAATGACATTTAAAAAAGATGACACAGATAAAAAAGGAGAAAAGACTAAGAAAGCAACGGATTTCGATGACTTACTGCCATACGTTGGAGAGTTTGGACTGTATCAAAAGATTTTGTTCTTTTTAATGATTCCTTTTGCATTTTTCGTCGCATTTGTATATTTTTCGCAAATATTTATGACGATCGTGCCAGAACAACATTGGTGCTGGATTCCTGAGCTGGCGAATTTGACAGTTGAGGAGCGGTAAGTTTTCATGCATTCTTTTCTTTTAGTCTTTACCGTTTTCTATATAAGATTTTTTCGAATGCAAAATCCGACAAAATTTTCTGGGAAAGTTTAAACAACACAGACAACATTTAAGTTATTTTACCCTAGTTTATTGAAAGTTATGATTTTGACAAAGGTGCAGCAAAAATAAGCAATGAAACTGATCCCGCAGTCTGTATGGAGAGATTAATGTAGTTTAGTGGGCAGATTCACATCCCTAATTTTCGCTTACCAATTTAAAGTACCTAACACAGTATAGATGAGTAATACTTTATTGTATACTTATAGAGGACAAAAAAACATACAATACAAACTTATAACCAAACATGTGCAAGGGCATCGCTAAACAGCGATCTCTTACAGGCAACTCAATATGGGTGCTAGACAACTGATTGTACAAATGTATACTCAAGGCTATGGTTTTTTTAACAACATTTAACCTACTACTTATATTTTTTGTATTAAAAAAAATTACGGTACAGGCAACGGCACATCAAGTTATATACCAGCTGTAAGTCAAAGTCAAAAATAGCTTTATTTCATAGAAAATTCAGGATTTTACTTAACCGGTTTGGTCAAGTGGTAGTGACGCTGCCTCTTGATCGGCGGGTCCTGGGTTCGATTCCCAGTCGGGGCAAATATTTGTGTAAAAAGCAGATGTTTGTTCTCGGGTCATGGGTGTTTGTGTCTGTCTTTGTGTGTTCCAAGGGACCCACGACACAAGGGAAAACCTTAGTGTGGGCCTTTGAGTGTGTAGCGTTTATTTTTTTTAATAAGTCAAAGTAGTGAATTACATTAGCATTTTAAAACCCCGGAAAAAAGAGGGATGTTATAAGTTTGACGTATGTATCTGTGTGTCTGACTGTGGCATGGAACGATTTCGATACAGTCTTTTTTTCTTTTTTATTATAAGATGGGTTAACCTTAATCTTGAAGGAGATCATAGATGAGGTCGACGATGGAGCGAGTTAGCCCAGAAAATGTCTATAAGGCTTGAAAGCTGACGTAATCGAGATAGTTCTCAGCTTTATTTGATCAAAATTGGTTTAGCTGTTTAAAAGTTATAAGCAATCAAATGTCGGGGGTAATACACATTTTAGAGTTATTATCTTTGCGCCTATTCGCAAAGGTGCAGAAATTATTGCCAAAACCCGTCACTATAACAATGAGATAAGGACAAACTGTATAGTCTTCTTCTTATCGTGTAGGTATAGTCAAGTGTGTGGCGAACTTGGCTAACCCTGGTGTCAGAGTTTTCAAACCGCACAATGGCCTCTGATTTGGTTTAATTTTTTAATCATTTGCCTGAGGAGATTAAAATTCTGGACAAATCTCAAAACTTTAAAGTTAAATTAAGGGCTTTCTTGCTGGAGAGGTGTTTTTATAGTTTTAGTGAATATTTTGATTAACATTTTTCCTTTTTTTTTTTACAATAATTAGTGACATATATATATTTTTGTTTATTGATATTTGTCTTCATAATTATTTAGTTTATTGTTGTCCCAAATTGCTACTATTTTATTAAATTGATTTTTTATGCATGTATTCGACACAAAGTATTTTGTTATGAATAAAGAACTTGAAACTTGAAAAAAAACTTGAATGACTGTAGTTATTCAACAACAGCCCCATGCCTTCGAAGCAAGGGAACGCTCGAGATAAATTGCCACTTTGGTCACCCATCTAGGTCCCGATTCTGTAACTTAAGTTGTGTGTCGATGGAATGGTCACCATTTTATCTGTTCGCGGTGGCGCCTTCTATCAAAGCAACCGTCATTAGATGTATGAAATTTTGATAGTTCTCAATTTTGTCACCTAAACGGATAAAATTGACTGTCCAGAGTTATTATCAAAAATTAATTTCTACATTCCAAGCAAAATACCGCGACAAAGCACTAAGAAAAAACTATTTGCGTCTGGTCCCTGCCGCACTAACCTAAAATTGCATTACTCTGTTGTTAGGTTAGAATGTATAAACTACATGAGTTGTATTCAGATATTTTAGATTTAAATGTAGATTTAGAGGCTAAGATTAAAAATAATGTATTAGATAAAAATGCTGCTTTATAAATTACTTTAACGAATTTGTACTTTCTACTGTCGCTATGTATAACTTTAGTAAAACTTAACTTCATTGTTTTTAGATCTTATGTATTCATGTTTGTTTAAGTCGCTTAATACTCGTATATAAACTGTGCATGTGGTGCTGTCTTGTAAGTGGTAAGGCACTTAGTTCTAAATTAAGTTAGCGTAAGTAATACATGTATCAGTTTTCTTGCTGTTGGTCAGCCAAATAAAATAAATAAATAAATAAAAATCGTGACCATTCCATCGACATACAACTCAAGTTACAGAATCGGAGCCCAGGTTCCCGTTGCTTAACCTCACTGATCGGTAGAGATCAGCGAGCGTCACTGTCACTGTATAGAGTAGTGCCTGTATAGTGTGTTGTGCTGTCGTGTGTAGCTTATTAACTAATGATTTGATCACTGCAAAAACAAATACATGCTGTGGTTAACTGATTAGTTAGACATAAAAAACTGCCGAGTTAGTAATAAATTAACACAATTAATTATTATTAAGCGGAACTCCTTAAATCCCATGACACGTCTAAATATATATGTATTATTTATTTTTTTGTATGTGTATGACGCGCTACTTTTTGTACTTAGTACATTTGAATGAATGAATGAATGAATAAATTCTTTATTGCACACGTAAACAAAAACATTATGGAAAATTTACATTAGTGCAAAAGGCGGCCTTATCACTAAAAGTGATCTCTACCAGACAACCCTTTGGCTGAAAGGAACCACTTTAAAAGACTGAAGCGTAGTGCGCAGATCAAGTAATAGATAAGTAATAAAGATATAAAAGTTTTCGAATAAAATAAATATACACAAAATAAATTAATGAAAAGTACATAAATAATACATAAATACATATGCAAGCATAAATATATACAACATAAACATAAGCTGCAAGTTTTAGATTTTATAAGTAAGTGCTCACGAAGCTTGTGTTTGAAAATAGTGAGAGATTTAGAGTGACGGACATCAGACGGCAGTTCATTCCATTGGCTTGTAGATTTTAAAGTAAAAGAATCCTTGTAGTACCCAGACCGAGAAAGGGGCACCAGGAGAATATTATCATTCTTTGAGCGCAGTTCACGAGTGTGACCAGTACCAAGGTACTCAAAACGTTCCTTTAAATAGGGAGGGGAGCACGGATCATACAGAACCTTATAAAGAAGCGTCAGAACATGCTCTTCACGTCGCAGTCGGATCGGAAGCCATTGCAACCCATTCCTATACTCGGACACATGATCGAACTTGCGCAGACCATATATAAATCTGATGCAAACATTTTGAAGCCGTTGTAGCTTATTTAAAAGTTCTTCATTTAGGTCAGTCATGCAGGCATCAGCGTAATCTAAAATGGGTAAAAGGAGAGACTGCGCCAGTTCAATCTTTGTCCTAATAGGAAGTAGGTTCTTCCACCTCTTCAAGGAACCATAGGCAGCAAAGATTTTACGGCTCACCTCAGTGATATGCGGAGACCAGGATAGACTGCTATCGAAAAGAACGCCAAGATTCTTTACTACCTTACTGTATGCCAAAGGAATACCATTGAAGTTGACAGATGGAAGGCTTCCAAAATCAAGTCTTGATATCTGTAAGGAGCCACCTGTGATGATGACTTGAGATTTTGTACACTAGTATAAACTAAACAATGTGTTTCATAAAAATCCTACTAAAATAAATGCGAAAGTAACTCTTCTGTGAAGCTTTCACGCCTTAACTACTGAACCGAGTTTTAATAAAATTTGGTAGAGAGATAGATTAGACCTTGGGCAAGGACATAGGGTAAAAAAAACCTTCTAGCTATATTCTAAATCCTGAACCAGTGTCACTTACAGAACACTTATTTTTTTGTTTTTGGTTGGATTTTTTTTCCTTAAGGTAGACACCACTCGGGTACACTCCCCGAGCGCTACCCGCACCCCTCGCGTGCCTGGTCTAGGAGTAATGTCTACGTTTAGGCAAGAAATGAACTATTCCCAGTGATTTTTTTTTATTTTAATTTATAAATGTGTTCTTTGAGTGATACTGGTTCAGGATTTTGAATATAGCTAGGAGGTTTTTTATCATCCAATATTTTATCCCACAGCTGGACACGATATAACCTGTAGTCCACGCGGGCGGAGCCGCGGGCGTAAAGCTAATACCCAATAAAAAGAAAAACTTAAAACTTAAAAAATACCACTTTCTACAACGAATCTATTTTTTACTTAGTCGAAGCAAACAAAAATAGCTTTATTGCATTAGAACATTCAGAATGAATGAATGAATGTTATATAAAATGATTCAAAGTAGTGAATTACATTAGCATTTTGACTTTGCGCCTATTCGCAAAGGTGCAGTCTTCCTCAGAGAAGAATATGCAAGAAACTCCGAGGGTCGCTCTTTTTCCCTAATTTCTATTACATCGTTGATCTGCCGTCAGTTTCACTAGTTTTCGTTATTTTATAGCATATTCTATTATCTACACTAATATTATAAAGAGGAAAGATTTATATTTTTGTATGTAACGAATAAATATAACGAATAATAATTAATTATCCAAAAGTGTAGCAAGCTGAAGTGGCAGTGGGCTGGCCATGTCTGTCGCAGAACCGACGAGCGTTGGAGTAGACAGGTTCTCGAATGGAGACCACGTCTTGGCAAACGTAGTGTAGGACGCCCCCCAGCCAGGTGGTCAGATGACCTAAAGAAGATAGCGGGTAGTGGCTGGATGAAAACAGCGGAGGATCGTGCAAAGTGGCGCACATTGGGGGAGGCCTATGTTCAGCAGTGGACTGCAATAGGCTGATATGATGATGTAACGAACAAACTTTAAAACTACTAGACCGATTTCAATAATTCTTTCACCATTAGGATGCTACATTATCCTTGAGTAATATAGATAATTTTCCCGAATTCCGACGGGAATGAAGTCCCGTGTGGCATGCTAGTGATATATACTTACATACACTTTTTATGACATACTCGTAATTTGGCAAACGATACACCCATTAAATACATTTATCAGTGTTGAAAATCATACAATCAGCCCGACATTTTACATAAATGCATGCCATTTCCTCGCTAAACAAAAAAACCTTTTTTTCGCACGTCTGGCGTCTTTTGTATCAACCGTACAGTTTCCGAACCCATCGGATGTCCGCAACCGCGCACAAGGCCAGAATTAAATAGCCGGAATTCACAGTTTATGCTTATTTTTTAGTAGTTTACTTAGATTTATGTATTATTTTTAATTATGTTTTGCTCACGGGGAACGCCACCCCTTTTTTTTATTTTATTTGAACATGGAACATCATCAGTATCAATAAACAAATTGGAACTAAAGTAAAGATATACATACAACCAATTACAGACGTTCGCTTATAGATTTACAGTAGTAATAATAAAGAAGGTATACTTAACTCTAAAATTTCGATAAGAAGCCTTAAATCATAATTTTAATCAATTTGATAGAAAATAGGTGGTGCCAATATTCACACCTTCACGCCCAATCCCTCAATTAAACCAAGGGTGTTTTTATTTAGAACAGATGATCGCTGTGCTATCTCATTGCCTGAACGCCACGCAGTGAAAAAAACTATTAATTATAAGGCACTTTGCTGCCACAACACTAGTGCCAAACAAATGTTGTTTTATGTTTTTTTTGTCGGGCGTTTTCTGTACTTAGCCTTTTGACTGGGCCATTGTGCGTGATATGTTTCGGGCTGGCTATTCCAGCCAGCCAATGTCCTCCCAGAAGCACGCAAGGTTCTTGACGTTCTTGCATGCTTTTGGTAGGGATCCTGGGTTATGCAGGATCTGTGTACGTTGTGCTTCCACTCTGTAGCATTCTAGCGTAACACGCGCTTGAGTCTCTTCTGTCTCCATGCAACCGTAGCATAGGGGACTGTCTGTAATGCCCATGTTATATATGTGCTTGTTTAGCGAACAGTGGCTGCTACCCCCTATCCATAACTCAGGCGAAGCAGCTAACGCGTGACCACTGAGTTACATAACCAGTAGAGGTGCATTGAACGGAAATTAATTAAAATTAAATTCAATTATCTTCCTTGCAAGAGTGAGTTTTTTTTTTATTAAAAATGGGTTCGCTCTTGACCACAATCTAGCTTAGGGCAAAGATGTGGTCGAGGATGTAGCAAGCTCACCCAGAAGAAGCCTATTCACTCGTACTTTAAAGATATTTGGGTTGTATGAACTCGGAAATACAGACGCCGGCAGGGAATTCCACTCCCTGGCAGTGCGCAATATAAAAGATGAAGAATAGCGCTCAGTACGTATCCGAGGGATCTCGACAAGATAAGGGTGGAGATAGAAGGAATGGCGTGCAAAATCACTGAGGCGTTGTTGTAAGAAACTGATCGTCGATTGCATCTCGACTGGTGAAGTGCTCAGTGCGCGTGACATATTTTTGTCAAATCGATGTCGTCCTGCCTGGGTGGCTATTCCATAAACCGTGGAATGATAATGGCGAAGTTTAGAACTAGAACTTTGACGGCCGAGTAGTAGTGGCGCTGCCTCGCCACTACCACTCGTTTATTCTTTTTTTTTAAGCCCCATACATATAATGACAGCACCTTGACTGGTGGCGCCATGCTGCTGATCAGGGCGGTTGTTATCAAGTGTAGCTTTCGATCATGTTCCGATAGTTCTGTATTTAATCCGTGTGGTGATCGGTTGAGAATAACACCACCCCATCTCTTACCGTGGGTGTCGTAAGAGGCGACTAAGGAATCACAACGAGACCTGCCTCATAATAATCCACCCTAGGCAACAACACCACATTTTTTCTAAATCTGAGGTGTAGTTCTTTGGTCTCATGCGGTGAGGTGTAGTTCTTTTGCTCTATAAAGGGCCGTCTGGTTCCTACCGAAGTTCGGCGCCAAACAGCTTGCTGTGTTCCGTCGGTGCGTGGGAGTACCAGTGCCTTAATAGGTATTTTCTGGGTTAACTCGCTCCAGCGTCGACCTCATCTATGACCTCGGTCAAGATTGAGGTCAAGAGTTAACCCATCTTATAATAAAAAAAAACCTGAACGGATAAAATGGTCACCATTTTTATTCAACCAACATTGAGACGCCATTAATTAGAAGAATATATTAAAATTGATTTCTTTTAATTACAATGATGTGATCTATTAAATAAAACATAAATTCTTTCATGTTATTATCTTAAACGCCGCTAAATACATAATGGAACAAAGAAAAAAACGAGTACTTATGTTCGTAATTATATCAATAATTAGACTAACAATTTACGAGTTTAAGTAATGATACATAAAGGTATAGACTTCGGGCGTGTCGGCTATTCTGCAGGCCGAGTACGATAGTGACAGCGCCGCGACAACACCGCGGTCCTATGTCAAAATGTCAACTTTGACAACGCCATAGGGTGAGCAAGCCTTTGCGCGGGACCCTCGCGCTATCAAAGTGAAGTTTCAGCGTGAGCCGAGCGCGAGTTTGTCGTTATCGTGCTAGAGCTGCTGCTGAGCAATGGTGTCTCAATGGCAGTAGATTGAGAATCATCGGTATTTTATCCATTCGCTCCTTAGACCATACACACTATCTAGCCGGAGCCAGGAGCGTGCCCCTTTTAGATAGCAATAGTTTACCCCTTCCCTGCACCCAACCATACTTCACTGTACAAAAGCTGTACAACCACTTAACTAATGGAGTCCCTTTTCTCACAAATTCACCACAAAAACGAATAAACTTTAAGCAGAAAACCTTAAAAAACTGTAATGACTGACAGAAGCTGCAGATCAAACGCTTTGTTTGTAACGAATTGAAAATCTTGACATCAAAAAAGGGGTTACACATAAAGAGATGGCGTTAAAGTAACCTATCTCTTACTATCTTGTAGGAACTCACATGTTTGCATCTCTTTCAAAAGTGCTGTGACGTCATAAGTATTCGGTCTATAGAGTGTATGGTCTGAAATTCGCTCTCGACCACAATCTAGCTCAGGGATAAAGAGTGGTCGAGGATGTAAGCTAACTGACTGAACGAACGAAGTCATGGGCGGGAATCTGTTGTTACATAACATAAGTATCTTCAACATTATGTCCTTTTTTTTACCAGCCCATATACGTCCCCACCGAGGGTACGGGCCCTTCAAAGCACGAAGGAGTTTTAGGCCATAGTCCACCACAGTGGCCTAATGCGGGTTGGTGGACCGCTCGTTTTCGGAAATGAACTTTCTTGGACTAGGCATGGATGAGGTAAAAGAAGAACAAATACAAGAGCTTAACATAAAGGATATAATCGGGTTTGCTAAAGCTATAGATAGATAGATTGGACGGGCGGGTTTCATCACGATGTTTTCCTTCACCGTTAAGCAAGTGACAATTAGAAATCCGTACATAAATCCGAAAAGACGAATTTAGTGGTACAGGCCCGCACCAGGATTTGAACCCGCGACCTTCCGATTACAAGTCTGGCTCATTACCAACTGGGCTATCTTTATTAAGTCCTTAACAAGAGTAAAAGCTTAAAAGGCCTATTTCTGACCTTCGAATGTCACGTCCCAAAACCTGTCAAAACAGACATCTGTCTGCAACTTTCAATCACAATTTGACCTCCTCGGAGGTCATGCCGGCGAATTCGTGTACTCCAGGGAGGTCACAGCTAATCAACCAACAAATTAAACGTACGGATGTCCGGTTTTTTGTATTTAACTGCGAATAGTTAGTTCTAAACGGTCTGGTAGGTTATGGAGATTGTTTTTTCAATCATTTTCTTTGACTGTTAAGAGATTTAGTTCTGGAAAAGTCTTGTCTAAGGAATGTTGGTTTGGTCGAGTGGTAATGTCGCTGCCTCTTGATCGACGGGTCCTGGGTTGGCGTCCCAGTCGGGGCAAATATTTGTGTAAAAAGCAGATGTTTGTTCTCGGGTCATGGGTGTTCGTGTATATCTTTGTGTATGTTCGAAAGGAGTCACGACACAAGGGAAAACCTTAGTGTGGATCTTTGAGTGTGTAGCGTCTATTTTTTTTAATTAATATTTTTTAAATTAAAGATTTTGTTAATGGTGGTGGAATGGCAATGGTGGCCACATTGGTGCATTAAGTTTTATAAATAAAAAAATATTATAAAGAGGAAAGATTTGTATTTTTGTATGTAACGAATAAACTTAAAAACTACTCGACCGATTGCTAATATTTTTTCACCATTAGGATGCTACATTATCTCTGAGTAACATAGGCTACATCATTTTCCCGAATTCCCACGGGAACGAGGTCCGAAGCGGGATACTAGTAACTTATAAATGGCTGAACCAATTTTGTTCAAATATAGCTAAAATCATCTCGATCAGCATCAAAATCAGTCTACTCGTTTAGGAGCTATGATGCTACAGACTGTCATACAAATACACAGATACACACGTCAAACTTATAACACCCCTCTTTTTTGTCGTGGGTAATTTTTATTATTTTTTTTATTATAAGATGGGTTAACTCTTGACCTCAATCTTGACCATAAGGTCAAAGATGAGGTCGACGATGGAGCGAGTTAACCCAGAAAATGCCTATAAATAAAGGCACCAGTACTCCCACGCATCGACGGAACACAGCAAGAGCTGAGACCATAGGACGACACCTCAGATTCAGAAAAAAATGAAGTGTCGTTGCCTGGGATGGATTACTAGGAGGCAGGTCTCATTTGTGTTTCCTTAGTCGCCTCTTACGACACCCATGGAAAGAGATGGGGTGTTGTTATTCTCAACCGATCACCACACGGTTAAATGTACCGGTAATAAACCAAAATGTTTGTATTATCAAAATAAATATTGCCATATAAATGCTCACCGCGAAGTACTTTATGGTATTACATTCTAGACCACTTTTGAAGGCCACTGGTGAATGTAGTTTTTACATGCTTTTATTGACGACAGTAAATAAAACTATCTTTTACATTTAAATAAATAGGAAATAACTTATTGTGTTTGCTCTGTAACAAAGAAGACCTTGTTGGCTTAGTGGTAATGCTTTTTAAACCCCGACAATACAAGAGGGGTGTTATAAGTTTGACGTGTGTACTCTGTGTCTTAGGAAGCGTAGCTCCTAAATGAATGAACTGATTTCAATGCGTTTTTTTATTAAAGATAACGTGATCGAGAAGATTGTATGTATGTATGTATGTAAATCCTTTATTGTACAATAAATATTCTTACAGGAGCAAAATGTGGTACTTAAAGTTAGAATACATTTAAGGTACAAAGGCGGACTTATCCCACTAGGGGATCTCTTCCAGTCAACCTAACGAACATTGAGAAGAAATCTTGATGAGTAGGCGTAAAGTACAAAAAGGATTAGAAAAATTAATAGAATAGATACAGAAAGACAAATAAACAATGAAGAACTATATAATACTTAAATAACATTATTAAAAATATATACATATATTTCCGACATTCAGTCGGAGTTTGAAACAGGCGGGCGATGGGGCCTCACGGACTGACACAGGCATATTCTTAGCTAAACCTATTTGTTCTAAATTTTTTCAGCAATTTTAAAGTTCAAGCAATAGCTGCTGTACCATAAAACATTAAAACAAAACAATGCCATTTTTTTCTTGTTTATTTTATCCCATTCAATGCCAGGGGTATACAGTTTTTTGTATTATAGAGTTATTATAATTATTTACTTTTGTGGAGGACAGTGAAGTATCTTTCCTTTCATAATTAACTAGCATCCCGCTCGGGACTACGTTCCCGTGGGAATTCGGGAAAATTATGTAGCCTATGTTACTCAGGGAAAATGTAGCATCCTAATGGTGAAATAATTTTTAAAATCGGTTCAGCACCTAGTTTTTAAGTTCATTCATTAGATACAAAAACACTAATCTTTCCTCTTTATAATATCAGTAATACTAATTTAGTATAGATAAATACCCATGAAAAGAGATGGGGTGGTGTTATTTCTCAACCGTTCACCACACGGCTTTATCTATTTATTCTTCTTACCATCCCATATACGTCTCAATCGAAAGGCACAGGTCTTCCCTTCAAAAAACGAAGGTTAAGGCCATAGTCCACCACGCTGGCCCAATGCGGGTTGGTGGACCGTGCGTCTTTCGAAAGCGAATTTTCTTAGACGTGCGGGTTTTATCACGATGTTTTCCTTCACCGCTGAGCAATGAAGCAATGAAGAAATATATTTAAAAATAAATACATTATTTATTTATATTTTATGTTTCTTCTATATTTGACGGCCGGTTTGGTCGAGTGGTAGTGGCGCTACATCTTAATCGACTCGGGTCCTGGGTTCAATTTCCAGTCGGGGCAAACGTTTGTGTAAAAAGCAAATGTTTGTTCTCAGGTCTTGGGTTTTCTGTCTGTCTTTACGTTTGTTCCGAGGGACCCACAACACAAGGGAAAACCTTAGTGCGGGCCTTTGAGTGTGTAGCGTTTATTTAATTATTTATATTATCTTTTATCCACAGACGCGCCCTAGCAATCCCTCCGAAAACCGAAGGCCCATTCTCTCACGACCGCTGCCGCATGTACAAGGCGGACTGGGGCAGAGCCCTTGCAGAAGGACGGAGCACCCCTGATGACGAGTGGCCCATCGTCCCTTGCGAGTACGGCTGGGAGTATAACAGGAGCGATGTGCCTTACGAAACTATTGCCTCTCAGGTTCGTACCTTATGATTATATTTCTCGAAAAATTAGTATTAACAAATGATCAGGCGCTTCAATAATTCGCATTTTTTGCAAGGGATACAAAGTCAAAGTCACAAAATTGCTTTGTTTTGTAAAACATTTTGGATGTTACTTAAAACAATAAAAAGTAGTGAATTTTTTTTTTGAATTTGGGTTTAGAAGAGGCAAATCTGCGGATGATGCCGTCAGATTAGTGTCTGGTCTAGTGTCCTCTTACATGGACAAAGGTCAATGCTGTATCGGCGTGTTCCTAGACCTCGCCAAGGCTTTCGACACGGTCTCGATCACGTTACTTCTGCGAAAGCTAGAGGGTCTTGGGATCCGGGGAGAGGCCCTGGCGTGGTTTAAGAGTTATCTTTCCGGTAGAAAACAAATTATTCGAGTCGGTGACTGTACAAGCTCTACCAATAACATTGCATTTGGCGTGCCTCAGGGCAGTATTCTTGGGCCAACCCTGTTTACGACCTATATTAATGATATCCTTCAATTGCATGTAAGCAATTCAGAAACCATATGTTATGCGGATGATACTGCAATTCTTTTTCAAGGTGAGAATTGGTCTGAATCTCTTCATGCTGCTGAGCTAGGTTTGGCCACAGTGGTTCGATGGTTAAACAGTAACCTCTTAACTTTGAATACAAAGAAAACTAAATTCCTTTGCTTCCACAAATCCGCCCCTACAAATCCGTCTTATATCAAAGAAATTAAAATTCATAGCTGTGATCATATCATTTATACACCAGATTCCACTTTGTGCAAGTGCGACTCTATCTCAAGGTCATTGAACCTGAAATATCTTGGGGTAATGCTAGATGAAAATTTTAATTTCAAATCACACATTTCGGTCCTTTCTGCAAGAGTTAGAAAAGTTATAGGGCTGATGAAGAAACTCCGCAACTCAGCTAACTTTCATATTCTCAGATCCACCTATATAGCTATATGTGAATCCATTATCTCCTATTGTATCGGAGTATGGGGTTGCGCGGCCAAATCCGCATTTATGGAACTGGAGAGAGCTCAACGAGCTGTACTTAAAGTAATGCTCAAGAAAAAAGTACGATATCCCACAGATTCTCTCTACCGGGAGGCACAAGTCCTCAGAGTGCGTCAAATTTACATTCTTAAAGCTTGCTTGGAAACTCATAAATCTATAATGTTATCTCCCGATTATGACTCCATTATTAGACGGAGAGTATATAGAGCCCCTCTTCCTTCATGTAAGACCACCTTTGCTAAAAGATTTGCTAATTACGCTTTTCCGTATACTTACAATAATATTTTAAAATACTTGCGCCTCAAGACAAATTCACTTTATGAAGTCAAGACAAAATTATCTAACTGGTTGAAGTTTTTGGATTATGACGGCACGGAACTATTGATTCCTAATCAAGCAACATCGAACACACCACATATTCTGACCTGTTTAAATAGTTATAAACAGACTCCCAATCTAACGCTTTACTGAAATTAAATTAAATTCTCTTAACTTATATGTAATTTCATTCATTCTTTTATTTTATAAGTACAATTCAACTCTATAAGTAACATAAAACATGGTTTCCCAAGATACAGGCCCTGCCTAGTTTGGGAACCCCTGGAAACTCTTACCATATCATAACTAGCTTCAACTATAATAAACTCTCAATAATTATTTTCCTTAGTTTTGTAATTAAGTACCAATTATTGTACCTCTGTTGCCTTAGATTATTACTCGAATTTGTAAGCTAGATATATAAGTCTCGAAATAAATAAACGTTTTTCATTTTCATTTCATTTTCATATTAGTAAAAGTCAATGTCAAAAACAGCTTTATTTCAAAGACATTTAGAATGTTACCTTAAAATAAGTAAAAGTAGTGAATTACATTAGCATTTTTAACTTTGTGCCTATTCGCAAAGGTGCAGTCTTCCTCAGGAGAAGAATAGGCAAGAAACTCCGAGGGGTGCTCTTTTATTTTTTTATTTGTGGTGTATGACATTTACCCCTCATGTTATCGAGGGAGGCCCGTGCCCCAGCAGTGGGGACGTATATGGGCTGATGCTGATGTACGAGTATATCTCGGCCGAATAACTTGAGACCTGGGCCGATGACGTCACCTTCAATGTACTGTGTGCAAAATGATAAAATATCGAAAGAGAGTCGAGACACGTATCCGTAACAGAGATGCTATTTCTTTGTATATAGACATAGACATAGACATATACTTTATTGCACACCATAGATAACACAAAAACATTACAATAACAGGACAAGGACAGTAAACAGAAATGTACAAAAAGGCGGCCTTATTGCTAAGGTAGCAATCTCTTCCAGGCAACCTATATCTTTTTCGATATTTTATCATTTTGCACACCGTACACTGAAGGTGACGTCGTCGGCCCAGGTCTCAGTTAATACAGTTTCTTATTCCTTTCCTACTCTCTATATTCATCTCTTTCCTTCCCACAGCTGGATTGGGTGTGCGAGAAGGACAACCTAGCAGCTACGTCACAGGCCATCTTCTTCTGTGGAGCCATCGTTGGTGGCCTGGTCTTTGGGTGGATTGCTGACAAGTATGGCCGGATACCAGCGTTAGTAGGTGAGATAAATCAGTAAATATTCTTATTTATGATTCTCGCGATTATTTTCTCTGGTTTATATCCTACTTACCATTAAAATGTGAAATTTTGTGAGGATGTATGGATATTTCGATATTTCGTCGAGAACCCAACAAAAATAAATTTAAAAACAAACTAAAACATTATTATTTGGATAGTTTATAATTGTATCTCTAAATATTTCTGTTCTGATTGTACGGACGGCCGCAACTCAGGTTGCCGCACGCGTGCGTTCTGTGCTGTTGTAATAGGAGCGGCTTTCCAGAGAAAGTGGAGTGACCTGATGCGCTGGCCTCTGTACCTATCATTATTATCATTAAGTTGGAATTGTTTAGAACGCGAGAATCTCGATCCCACAGTCAAACCGTATATATGGTTTTGTGGGGCTATGTACGAGTATATCAATTGTTCATATATATGATTAATAAACAAATAAAAAAAAAAAAAAATTGTTACTCTTTCACGTTCATACCAAATTTTATCATAACTGGTCCTGCCAATTTTGATAAAATTTGCTGTGATGGTAGCTGACACCCTGGATTAACACACAGGCTAGAGAATTTCCCCAAATTCCCGCGGGAACGAAGCCTATCAACCTATCAAACCTATCAAACGATAGGGGAAGATTCTCCCTATTTAACTGAACAACTTTCCCCAAGGAAAATAATGAAATATCTTGTAAATTATTTCTATGCTTCAACTTTTAGGCACAAACATCATGGGCTTCACTGCAGGTCTCGGCACCGCATTCTGCAACAGTTTCTGGACATTCTCCCTGTGCCGATTCCTCGTGGGATTAGCTTTTGACAACTGTTTTACCATGATGTACATCTTAGGTAAGTTACCCTGTCCCTATCTCGTCTTGTTGGTGTTTTATCTCGTTTCTTAATGGTCAATCACCATGGTACAGGATTAGATGAGTCTTTCTTTTTTAAGAGTTTAAGTTCAACCGCTATGAATGTCTGTCTGTGGCACTGTAGCTCTCGGGATGTGTTTTTTTATTTATTTAAAAGCCATGTTTTGTAGCGGTGGTTCCAGGCTAAATATTATCAAACTCAGTTCATAAGTTAAAAAGATACTTGAGTTTGATTGAAAATGTCGGGGGGTTGACTACAATCTACCTTAAGGACGAAGATGCGGTCGAGGACGTTTCTTCATAAAAGGATAAGGGTCGCCACTGTCATTTCATCGAAACAACTTAATCCGCCATTGGTTAGCAAAATGTCCACCCAGAAGATATAACACCCATCAACACAAATACAAAACTTTTCAGTGCTCGAGTACGTTGGCCCAAAATGGCGAACGTTCGTGGCCAACATGTCTATCGCCCTATTCTTCACCGTCGGCGCCTGCCTACTACCCTGGTTGGCTCTGTGGGCTGACAACTGGAGGATATTCGCCATCGCTACCAGTGTGCCATTCGTTTTGGCTATTGCAACTCCTTGGCTGGTTCCGGAGAGCGCCAGGTTAGTCTTTTATATGGTATTTTTTTCCTCTGCATGTAGGTGTCATTGACATTAGTTATTTATTTGCAACTAGCTGATCCGGCGAACTTCGTAACGCCTTAGATTTAATTCCTCGCAAACTTTCCATATTTTCTCACCTTTTAAACCTAAATTAGCCAAATCGGTCGGATTTCTCACTAAGTTGAGATAGAGAAGTCGCATTAAGTAGACTAGGCTAGGGCAGCAGGAATTTACTTTTTATACTTATTAAGACCATGTATGTGTAGTTTTTGTCATTGTAAAATAAATGTATGAGAAGAATTTTCAAATAAACGCTTATTCACTTTTTCAGATGGTTGGTTTCCCAAGGAAAAATCAACAAAGCCTTGACAATAATGAAGAAGTTTGAAAGAATCAACAAAACTAAGATCCCCGAAAAAGTTCTTAGTGATTTTACGGTAAGAGTTTGTCAAATAACATATTTATAGTTAAATTCTGACCATTGTAATGTTTTGAAGAACCCAAGGTATCTATTCTGTCAGTCTACGATCGATACTTCGGAGCATCGGATGTCAGTACATCTTTGTCTGGCATTATACAAATGACAGTAATAGGTAGTGCAAGGTGTCTCTTAAGGGGGCGTTAATAAAACAGCTGGATTCTTCCTCAAATCTCCAATATTATCAAAAGACTATTTCTTCTTCGTTATAGTATAATTTGCATTTACATAACGTCACATCTGAAAAACTAAGACACCTGCTTAAAAAGTGCTATTGCACGCCTATCATCGAATACAATTACTCCGCGGGCTAAACACAATTAATCCGCAAAGATCAAACACTCAATACACCACGATCAAACAATGAATGGCGCAAGGCCAGATCTTCAATCATTTCGAATCATGACATCGAATACCATTTCAAACCTTTGAAATTGATATTCGAATTATCTTCTTCGAAATGACCGAATGAGAAAGAAGTTGCGTTATGTCCGATCCTCTGTGAAGGTCTGCATACCACAGTAGTGACGAGTAACGATTGCATGTCGGAGTTTCCTGCCTATTCTTCTCTGAGGAAGACTGTACCTTTGCGAGTAGGCGCAAAGTGAAAAATGATAATGTAATTCACTACTTTGACTTATTTTAAGGTAACATTCTAAATGTTCTTTGAAATAAAGCTATTTTTGACATTGACTTTTACTAATAACAAAATTTATTCTTATAAAACGCTTGATCATAATCCAGGCTTGTTAAAAATCCTTTTTCAATTCACAGGAATCATCTCTAAAAACTATCAAAGAAACAGAAGCATCTTCAAAAAGCTACTCCGTTTTAGACCTCTTCAAGACTCCTCGACTCCGCAGAAACGCCATTCTCCTCATCATCATCTGGATGGCCATCTCCCTAGTCTTCGATGGCCACGTCAGGAACGTGGGGTCCCTAGGCCTGGATATATTCCTCACCTTCACTATAGCTTCGGCTACGGAGCTTCCTGCTGATACTTTCTTGACTGCTGTTTTGGATAGGTTAGTATCAGCTATTTTTCATGGGTTATATTGACAGACATCAAATAACAAAGAGGAGTTTTTTTGCATCCACAGAAAAGTTCGTGTCCTTGTCTTACAATCGACCTAATATTATAAGGAAGAAAGATTTGATATTGGACCAATTTGAAAAAATCTTTTACCATTAGAATGCTACATTATCACTGAATAACATAGGCTACATGATTTTCCCAAATTCCCACAAGAACGAAGTCCCGGGCGGATAGATAGATAGATAAATACTTTATTGCATACTTCATAGGGAAAAACAAAAAATGCTAGTATTTAATATTATTATTACTTAATTATAATTATTAATGTTTCAGTCTTCATATGAGTTTACAATTCATAAAAATACGTATGTTACATAAATTGACAACAGTCTTTGTTTACCAAAGCCAGCAGTGGATTCTGCCTACTGTCTTCAGTCCCTAACGCATCTATAACGACCATAACCCGATTTTTGTGCCCATTCTAGGTAACAATTAATCATCTTTCCTCTTGCCCGCCACCTCGGGTTTCCTCGGCTTTTACTTCAGACGTTAGGTGCTTTTTTTCCTTTTTCCCAAAAAAACTTAACCTGACGCCTGAAGTAACAGTCGACCCTTCTGCTAATCTAACGTTACCTTTCTGTTACCATTACCATTACTATTTTTTCCAGATGGGGCAGAAGATGGCTTGCCTGTGGTTCCATGGTCATTAGTGGCATCTTCAGTCTGCTAGCTACCGCTGTTCCAGTCGGTAAGTGATTTCTTACGAAGGCCAATAATTATATCGTCTAAATAAACTTAAACATTTTTGCATATTCATAAAAAAAATACTTATACCCTAGAGCCTAGTCGGAGATTATCGATCAGTAATTTTAAACCAAAATTAAACTTAAGAAATAACAATGGATATTATTTCAGTTATTAAAGACTACAAGACAGCGAACAAAAGTAGTAGTAATTAGATAGATGCATCCTTCAGAATCATTATGTCCCACTATTACAATTCTAATTCAGTTTGACATATAACATACGTCCGACGCCAAACAGTTTGCTGTATTCCGACGGTGCGTAAGAGTATTAGTGCCTTTATAAGCATTTTCTTGGTTAACTCATCTATGACCTTGGTCAAGAGTTAACCATTCTCATTATAAAAAATGTGATGGTTTCTCATTTTACTATGTCTTTCTTCTTCAGGTGGACCGTCAGCCTCCTTAGCGATTTGCGGTCGTTTTGCCGTCAACATATCTTACAACATTGGCCTGCAATACGCGGCTGAGCTGTTGCCCACCGTGGTGAGGGCTCAAGGAGTTGCCCTCATCCATATCATGGGATACGTGGCATCTATCGTGGCACCTTTTGTTGTTTATTTGGTGAGTAGCATACCTTTCTCCTTTAATGTACAAATAGCATCACGACAGGTTACAGGTTACCCATCTGTACCACAAAAACCGGCGTTATTATAAGCGTCAACGTCAAGGTAAAGATATAAAGCCTGAAATGCTGGTGTATGTACCTTGACTAGTGACTTTGACATTCATTTCAGTCCATAAAGTGCAGAAATTAGAAACAGTAGTGGGGAAAATGTTAGACAGTTCTGTAGGGTTTACGGGTATACGTAAATGCTTTTCTTTATAAATACGGGCTGCGGTTCAACAAAAAATCAGTTCATCACTAGAACTCATCCGTCTTTCATTACACCTGTCCTATAACCACCGCACAACTACGCAGTCAACATAGGAGCAACTACTCCTAAAGTTCAAAGTAAGACTGACTTTGTGCGCTGGTTTACTTGCTGATTTACACAAAGTTAGACCTTTTCGTTGTTACTTGATTATTTAAGTTCACATTTCCCTAATTTCCTTCCACGCTGGACTGGGAGCAAAAGAAAAACATAGAATGTGTCAAATGCCTACGCTTCCCAGGCATACTCTAAAAGTCAGTAAGTGGGACGCGAGGGTTTTATGGTATTGTGAGCGAAAGGCTGACAACCTCTCACCACTTACATCATATTTCATCTTATAACCCTCTGAATTTATGTCAAACGTGGCATCATGTAGTTTTAAACCCACTGATGCCCTACCTACTCCAATAGGGATTATATGCGTGAACATATGTAGGTATGCTGCACGGGCGACTGCTAAGTACCTTTTTTGAATTGGGATAATAAGAATACGATTTTAATTCTAACGATATTTACCCCTTAACGTATATTCCACCATTACAGGCCAATTTCTCTCAAGACCTGCCTCTCCTAATCCTTGGCATCCTGGGCATTATCGGCGGCATCTTGTGTCTCTTTCTGCCGGAGACGATGGACACCGAGATGCCACAGACCTTACAGGATGGAGAGAACTTTGGGAAAGACCAGCGTTTCTGGGATAACCCGTGCTCTGCCAGGTAATTTTAGGTCTATCAATATTTTTATTATAAGATGGGTTAACTCTTGACCTCAATCTTGACCATAATGTCAAAGATGAGGTCGACGATGTAGCGAGTTAACCTAAAAAATGCCTATAAAGGCACTGGTACTCCCACGCACCGACGGAACACAGCAAGCTGTTTGGCGTCGGACTTCGGCAGGAGGGTGGTCGCGAACCAGGCGACCCTTTACAGAGCCTACCACACCGTATGAGACCATAGGACGACACCTCAGATTCAGAAAAAAATGAAGTGTCGTTGCCTGGGATGAATTACTAGGAGGCAGGTCTCATTTGTGTTTCCTTAGTCGCCTCTTACGACATCCACGGAAAGAGATGGGGTGGTGTTATTCTCAACCGATCACCACACGGTTCTAATTTCATTATCAATATGAAATTAGAATAGAGCACCAGGAGATCTGATCCTGGGGTTGTGCGTTCAAGTTCCATTCGTCCCAAACATTTTTCTTTCCCTAAAATCATTTAGCGGTATAACCCAGTTGGTAATGAGCCAGACTTGTAATCGGAAGGTTGCGGGTTCAAATCCTGGTGCGAGCCTACAGGCCCACCACTAATTTCGTCTTTTCGGATTTCTAATCGTGATGAAACCCGCCCTTCCAAGAAAAATAATTTTCGAAAGACGAGCGGCCCACCAACCTGCATTGTGCCCCTCGGTGGGGACGTATATGGGCTGGTAATAAAAATATATATATTTGTAAATAAATATGTCAATATATTATATTATTAATTTGTAAGTATGGAGTCTGATCTGCGGATGATGGGCCACTGAATGTACGAAAAGTACTAATTAATACATAAATAGGACAGTAGAAAAAGATTAAACAATCCCTACTAATATTCTGTCTGTTACGCTTTCCCACCTATACTACTGAACCCATTTTGATGAAAATGATTTGATTTTGAATTTTTATTTTTATTTTGAAAGTCCATGAGGGTGGAGCCGCTAGCGAAAAGCTAGTATACATATAAAAGAAATTTTAATTTTACCATTTATTTTTTAATACTTCACTATGCCTAAAGGAAGAGGATGATAACGTAAAACGAACAACAAAGCACGAAACGAACAACTAAGCACGAAACTTTTTCAAATACAAAAAAAAACGTATTTTGAGCTGTGTTCCTTCGGTAAAGTAGTTCGCTAGTTTAAAGTTAATCTTTTTTTTTTGCAGAAAAACATTAGAAGCCGATGAAGAAAATCCAGGCAAATATGTCAAACGCCATTCAATTCATGACAACCAAGAGTTCGTCAGAGGTGTCCCAAGTGCTATAGGGTCTAGAGCATCCATTAGGGCTTCCATCAGAGCATCATCACGGTCACAGAGAAGAGAGCAGATGAGAAGAGAGGAAGAGAGAAGAGATAATGAAGTCTGATTGAAAGGGATTGGGTTACAGGTTATAGACTAAAGTCTTGTAATTACAAGTTGGATACGAATGTGGCATAATTTAACGAAATGATGCCTGAGACGTCGTTCCCGTGAAAATTTCGTAAAATCCTTCCAAATTCCTTGCCTAAGTTATTAAAGGAACCTTCCCCCCAATCGTAGTAAGTTTCAACGTATTTATCAAAGCAAAATCGCTCATTGTATTCAACGTTTCTACTGGGCTGAAAGGAAAACTTTGGTGAATGCGTTCAAACTTTAGCTTTGGTAAACACGTTCAAACTTACCACGATCCCTTTAGGTTTAACTTTAGCATTTTAGGTCTAATTGTTTGGGCTTGGAGTGGAAGATTTTAATATTTGAAATAGTTTTATAGCAACCTTGTGAGGCAGTCGCTAGTTTTCAGATAAAATGAGTACAAAAAACCGGGGTATGTAAACATGGCCTTATGTCGAGTGGCGTAATTATATGTTGAACGTATACCGTATACATAGATATACGTATACCTAGAGATATGATATGTAGCTCTGTACCCTGATTGTTAACCCCCAACAAAAAGACGGGTATTATAAATTTGACGTGTGCATCTGTATATCTGTGTGTATGTATGTGGCATCGTAGCTCCTAAATCAATGGATCGATTTCGATAGGGTTTTTTTTGTTAGAAAATAAAACGAATTTTAAGTATTCGTTTTATTTTTTGTGGTAAAGCCCTAAATGTCGGGGGTTATGCAGACATTTTAATGTTAGACTTATGTTATTATTAGTTTACGTCAAAAAGTTTGTTTGTCTGTGTTGTATTTTGTGGCTCTCTACAAATGTTTCACTACTTTTAAAACATGTGTCTTAAAGCAACTGTGATTTTGTAAAATTAAAGATTTTTAGTTTCATGGGCCCCTATTCTATAACTTGTTGTGTGTCGATGGAATGGTCGCCATTTTATCCGTTCAGGTGGCGAAATTGAGAACTATCCAAATGTCATACATCTAATGACGGCTGCTTTGACTGGTGGCGCCACCGCCAACTAAATTTTCAGTTACTAGGTAGTTTACAACTTTACGTTCGGTTGGCGGTGGCGCTGCTGTTCGGGGTGGTTGTCGGCAAGTATATGACAATTAAATAGTTCTCAATTTCGCCACCTGGAGGTTTACCATGATCGCTTAGCGCGATCTGATTCAGGACCTAAACAAGTCTGCAACGCTTATTCGTACCATGATGGCTTTACAAGCGATTCAATTTTGGCGCTGTTGCGATTCAAAGGCAGACCAGCTACAATTTATTTTAAAAATAAAAATGGACCATAGACAACCGAGCAGTTCAAAAGCAGCGCCATCATGGTACCATTTTAAAAAACATTCCAATTGCGAAGCAGTTCAAAGTTGGATCCTAAACAGAAATGCTTTTAAACGATCGTGGTAGGTACACCGAACAAGATAAAATGGCCTCCATTCCATCGACACAACTGAAGTTACAGAATTGGGGTCCTGTTATGAGTTAAATTATTTTATTTTTGGAGAGGAATCCTCGATGCTCAAATCATGTTATTTATTAGTTAGGTAGTAGCTAATAGTTAAGTTATTGTACTTAAATTTTACTATTACAAAGTAGATATTGAGAATAAAATGTAAATAATTTATTTTCTTATTTTTTTGTTGAAAAATCTCTAAGATTATTTTATTTTATTTGCTAACCTTAACATTTATTTGCTAAACTCATTTATTCCAACATTATCAATTTCATAGTAATAATGGAGTTTCCATTGATAATAATAAATTATCTAATCTAATCATATCTTTAGACTTCTACTTTCTGTCTAATTTTATTTTCCGGTAAATTACGTATTGGTCTCAACTCAATCTCAATGCGTACCTACTTTTTACAATGCGCGACCAGTACTCATTAAAAAAATACGTATTTATTTATGTGTATTTTGCCCTAATGCTTATTTTTTCGTATGGTATGCGTATTGGAAACGCTAAATCCGTACAACAAAGAATATTCTAAAAGTCTTAGAGATTACTCAACAAGTTGACTATTGTACCTAAAGATTAATAATAATAAAAACTATTTTAACAGTAAAATTGTAAATATTGTGAAATTAGATCAAATTTGTTGGACTTTTTAAGTGGCCATATCATATTGAATGGTGCAAAAATTATGATCAACCAGTTTTATTCTGTGATAAAGTCAAAAGTGAAAATAAACGAGAAATTAAAAAAAAAACGTGTACTTTCTTCAGCTTCAAAAAAAAATACTTAATGCTTAACCGGTTTAAATTATAAATCATCATGAGCTCCTTGTTCGTTTCCCAATTCCATTTTTTTTCTATTTAAGAAACTATAACAAATAAAATTAAAATGAAAACTTAACAGTTATGATCTGGGTTGGTGACAGTAATAAATTTTAATTAAAGTTTATCATACTCATATTATAAAAATTTTACGACAATTTTTATGATGGTCTTTAAATACGAAGCGCTCGTAGCCTATTGGCTGTCGCTGATCTGAACCGATCAGTGAGATTAAGCAACGTACATCGAGGCAAGGAGCCTCATGGGTGACCAAAGTGGCAATTTATCACGAGTGTTTCCATGCTTCGGAGGGCACGTTAAGCTGTCGGTCCCGGCTGTTGTCGATTGACTACAGTTGTTAAACCAAGTCAGCCGGGCTACGATGATCTTAGAGATTACTTAACAAGTTGACTATTGTACCTAATGATTAATAATAATAAAAACTATTTTAACAGTAAAATTGTAAATATTGTGAAATTAGATCAAATTTTTTGGACTTTTTAAGTGGACATATCATATTTATTGGTGCAAAAAT
The DNA here is from genome assembly GCA_949987775.1 of Aproaerema taeniolella. Taxonomy (NCBI): domain Eukaryota; kingdom Metazoa; phylum Arthropoda; class Insecta; order Lepidoptera; family Gelechiidae; genus Aproaerema; species Aproaerema taeniolella. The sequence goes on from OX465272.1 coordinate 4,266,623, forward strand.
TATGATCTTACCAGTTTTATTCTGTGATAAAGTCAAAAGTGAAAATAAACGAGAAATTTAAAAAAAAATCGTGTACTTTCTTCAGCTTAAAAAAAATACATAAAAAATGCTTAACCGTTTTAAATTATAAATCATTATGAGCTCCTTGTTCGTTTCCCAATTCCATTTTTTTTCTATTTAAGAAACTATAACAGTGCAGCGTTTACATTGAGTTTAATTTTTTTTGAGAGTTTAGTTAAGTTTTTTTTTCTTTGCCTGTAGGATCCCACAGCTGTGCAAAGGCCCCTCCCCTGCAATTTAATTAGTTTAGTTAAATTAGTACAGGCAACAACAGGTTTATACGTCATATTGAAAATTGAGTTACAATGCCAAAGGAAAACGTTAAGTGCACTGTATAGCTATAACTATAATCAATGTCAGCGTCAAATGGTGATTTCAGCATCAATCAGGAGCTCGTCATTAGAACGAATACACTTATATGTTTCCGTGCTTCGGAGGGCACGTTAAGCTGAGTTATTCCACTTTTGCCACGGTTTTCCATGTGGTGATCGGTTAAGAATAACACCACCCCGTCTCGTTCCATGGGTGTCGTAAGAGGTGACTAAGGAAACACAAATGAGACCTGCCTCCTGTTAATCCACCTCAGGCAACGATACCTCAATTTATCCTGAATCTAAGGTGTCGTCCTAGTCTGTGCGTAGTAGTACCAGTGCCTTAATAGGCATTTTCTGGGTTAACTCACTCCATCGTCGACCTCATCGATGACCTTGGTCAAAATTGAGGTCAAGAGTTAACCTATCTTATAATAAAAAAAATAAAAAATTGTTTCCAGATACCACGAAAATTTTTGTCCATACAAACGTTCCACTTTTGCCAAAAAAACCTCCTAGCTATATTCAAAATCCTGAACCAGTATAACTTACAGAACACTTTCGTTTTTTTTTCGGTAGGATTTTTTTTTTCCTAAACATAGACACCACTCGGGCGCACACCCCGAGCGCTACCCGCACCCCTCGCGTGCCTGGTGTAGGAGTAATGTCTACGTTTAGGCAAAAAATTAACTATTCCCATTGAAAAAATATTAAAAAAAAAATTTTTTTTTTCATAAATGTGTTCTTTTTAGTGATACTGGTTTAGGATTTTGAAAATAGCTAAGAGGTTTTTATCACCTCGTATAATAAATAAAAATGAATTTCTTGGGTTTCCTTTTGCCACACTTTTTTTATTAGATAAAGCAGGTACAGTTAGCAACAGAAACATATAAAGAAAACCACATTTGATCACTATGAAATAGTAGATTAAGCAACAAGGGGATAAAACAGTGTATAATGTCACGGGCAGCATATTGAATTCTGAGCGAAATGAAGGATTCTGTAGTTAATTCCCGAACGTAGTGAGGGAATTAAGATGTTAATTCCCGAGCGGAGCGAGGGAATTATGGTAAGAATCCTGAATGAAGCGAAGGATTCAAGTCTGCCCAAGACTAAGACACTTTTATCCCCGAGTAGCTTACTCTACTTTATACACCTACTGCGAGGTTAAATAAAAAAGAAATTATAAATTCATCCCATCAATAATGTTTTGAGCCTCCGTTTCTATGTAAGAGTCGCTGGAATTACATACTGGACTTTTTATTTATTTATTTAAAAAACTTACCACAAAACAATTTAGTAATTCGCGATAAAAATCACAGATCCAAAATCACCTACGACGTTTACTTATAATATTTAGTTCCGTAGGCAAAGGAAAGTCAATAGCTAAGACATAGAGCCAAGTTTTTATACTAAATATTTTTAATAAAAGTAAAATCTCTTTGATGTGTCAAATTTTATAGTTAAAATCTACTTGGACCAAGGAAGTAACAGCCTTGTTTTTTTTTCGAAATTATTTTTGATAGTTTTTGTTGAAATTTTGGCGTTCCATATTTAAATGTCATTGATGCCCAAGGGAAGTTCCATACAATTTTATTTCCCTTAAGCTTTAATGGCTTATTTTCAAAAATAGAATACTTGACGTATAATACGTGCTCCAGATGCAGGTGGTGTATAAAAATATTTATTGATAAAAAATGTAAATAAATAAGTACTATTAAAATAATTAACATTATAAAGATTTGTTTTAAAGTAGTTAAGCTGTCGGTCCCGGCTGTTGTCGATTGACAACAGTCGTTAAAACCGCGTCAGAGGCCATTGTGCGGTTTGAAAACTCTGACACCAGGGTTAGCCAAGTTCTCCACACACTATACCTACATGATAAGAAGAAGAAGACATATGTTACATATCTTATTTATACATATGATACATAACAACACAGTAATAACAAATAAGTAAGTAGGTAAATATCTTTATAAAAATTTATTCTTTAATCAATATTTGCTCAGTAATGGCGTCAAACTGCTGATAACCAGTTTCAACTGGAATTAAAAGATTATGTATGATTAGTAGATATTAATTATACATAACCTCGAAATTATGTACTTAATTTATTAATTACATGCCTATCTATGTTTATAAAGGGATTTTAATGTACGTTTTATTATAGACACTGATGGTTTGGTTTAGGCCAGGTTAACTGTAAAATTTAAATAAAATATCTTCTTCGACATTCATGCTTTCAGTTAATGTTTTTTTTAACCGACTTCAAAAAAGGAGGAGGTTCTCAATTCGACTGTATTTTTTTTTAAATATTTGTTACGCGATTACTCCGGCAATTATAAACCGATTTGAATAATTCTTTTTTTATTTGGTAGGTCATACGTCAGAGGTGGTCCCATTGTCACCAGGTCAGGATCTGATGATGGGATCCTGGGGAAATCGAGGGAAACCCTCAAATTTTGTAGGCATATACACTGTTTATCAGAAATTATCTTAATCTATGTAGATTTTTGCATCTAATAGTCACTATCTGATGTTGCTGAGCTGATGATGAATGGTTTAGGAGTATGGGATCTCTGTAACAAAATTATTTGGGATTGAAGTCGGTGACTCTTACGTTTTTGACGTGGAAAATTATTAATAAATAAAGCTCGTTTCCTGGGGTCGTGGGTTCAAGTCCCATTCGTGTCAAACATTAATTTTACCCTAAAATTATTTGTTCCTATAGTAATGAAATGACGCTAAATGCGATGGAATGAGAGGGGGGCAGGATGAGATAATTAATCAATTAAAATTCAATTCTCCATAGGTGTCAGTAACAATGATATCACTTCAGTGGCGTAACTATAGGGTGGTGTAAAAAGCTATTGCCAAGGGCCTCCTGACAGGCGGCGAGCTCATAGTCATAAGTAAAAAATCATTTTAGGGTTCCGTTCCCAAAGGGAAAAAACGGGGCCCTATTACTAAGGCTCCGCTGTCCGTCCGTCCGTCCGTCACCAGGCTGTATCCCATGAACTTATAGTTAGACAGTTGAAATTTTCGCAGATGATGTATTTCTATGTTCCCTATAACAACAAATACTAAAAACCAGAATAAAATAAATATTTAAGGGGACTCTCATACAAAAAACGTGATTTTTATGCTGTTTTTTATAGAAAGTCTGTCCAAGGCTGTATCTCATGAACCGTGATAGTTAGACAGTTGAAATTTTCACAGGTGATGTATTTCGGTTGCTGCTATAACAACAAATACTAAAAAGTCATCCATCCATATCAGCCTATTGCAGTCCACTGCTGAACATAGGCCTCCCCCAAGGTGCGCCACTTTGCACGATCCTCCGATGTTTTCATCCAGCCACTACCCGCTATCTTCTTTAGGTCATCTGACCATCTGGCTGGGGGGCGTCCTACACTACGTTTGCCAAGCCGTGGTCTCCATTCGAGAACCTGTCTACTCCAACGCTCGTCGGTTCTGCGACAGACATGGCCAGCCCACTGCCACTTCAGCTTGCTACACTTTTGGATAATATCCATCACTCCGGTTTTCTGTCGGGTGACCTCGTTTCGGATTCTATCCCTTAGCGAGATTCCGAGCATGGAGCGCTCCATTGCTCGCTGAGCGACGTGCAATCGGTGGGCCAACCTCACTGTCATGTTCCACGTTTCGGCTCCGTAGGTCATGACTGGTAGGACGCATTGATTAAAGACCTTGGTCTTTAGACACTGCGGGAGTGGCGACGAAAAGATATGACGCAGCTTCCCAAATGCTGCCCAGCCAAGCTGCACTCTTCTGGTGATTTCCAGCTCGAAGTTGTCTCTACCTAACTGCAACGCTTGCCCGAGGTATATGTATTCCTGAACAACATCGAGCGTAACACCGTCAACAGAGATCGGCCTGGAAACGACATTATCATTGAACATGACCTTGGTCTTGTCCAAGTTCATCCCAAGGCCGACACGTCTCGAGGCAGCGTTAAGGCTGAGCAGCATTTCTTGCAGGACTTGTGGTGTTTCTGCCAATATTATTATGTCGTCAGCGAAGCGGAGGTGCGATAGAAATTTGCCGTTGACATTGATGCCCAGTCCATTCCAATCTAGCGTCTTAAAGACGTCCTCTAGAGCATTGTTAAACAGTTTCGGGGATATGACATCCCCCTGTCTAACACCTCTGAGCAATTGGATTGGTCTTGTACGGTGGTTTTGTACTTGGACTGTCATCGTTGCCATATTATATAGGCTTCTCAGCACCTCCACGTATCGCCAATCGATTTGGCAACGCTGCAAGGACTCCAGAACTGCCCAGGTCTCGACTGAGTCGAAGGCTTTCTCGTAGTCCACAAAAGCTAGACACAGTGGCTGGTTATACTCTTCGCACTTCTGCATAACCTGCCTTACTGTGTGGATATGGTCTACGGTACTAAAGCCTTTGCGAAACCCTGCTTGTTCCGGTGGCTGGAAGGCGTCAAATCTAGCGGCCAGACGATTGGTGACGACTCTCGAAAACAACTTATAGGCATGGCTCAGGAGCGTAATCGGTCTATAGTTCTTCAAGAGAGTTTTGTCCCCTTTCTTGAAAAACAACGCTACCACGCCCCTGCTCCACGCTTCCGGGGTAGTCCCACTGGTTATTACGGAGTTGAAAAGCCTTTTGAGCTCCTTGACTACCGGTCTTCCTCCTGCCTTCAGGAGCTCTGAGGTTACTCCGTCTTCGCCGGGAGCCTTCCCATTGCTAAGCTGTCGGAGAGCCGCCGCAATTTCGTCTTCGTCTATATCTGGGAGGTCGTCGGTGAAGTGGCGTGTAAGCATGGCACGTGGATCGTTGGCGTCGGGTGGAGGCTTCGGGTTTCGCGAAGCATATAATTTGCCGTAGAAGTCCTCGATTTCAGCGAGGATCTCCGGTGCTGATGTGACGATTTTGCCGTCCGAGGTCTTTAGCTTTGTCAGATGACTCCTTCCCAGGTTCTTGGAAAAGACTTTTGACCCCCGGTTCTGCTCAATCGCCTCCTGTATGAGGCGAGTATTAGAGCTTCAGAGGTCACGTCTCACCAATTTCCGGATTTTTCTATGGAGTGCCTGGGGATCTGACAAAACATCCTCCGGCGTTTCTCGTCGTACTCTCATCAGTTCCAAAGTCTCGCTTGAAAGTTTGGACTTCCGGCTTGCTCGCTTTCCTTTAAAATGCCTGGCTCCCACTTCGCTTATTGTACGTGCCACGCTTTCGAGGTCTCTGTCAACATTGCCTGTGGTTTCGAGTAGGGCAAAACGATTTTTCAGCTCTAGCTGAAAGGCATCTAAGCCTTTCTCGACTTGGAGCAGTGTCGGACGAAGAACAGATCTCATCATTCGGCTTCTTTCCAGCTTAAAATCGATATTTAGGGTGCCTCTAACCATGCGGTGATCACTTCCGGTATTGAACCTGTTGATCACGGAGACATCCCTAAATATGTGCTTTTTATCCGTCAGGATGAAATCGATCTCGTTCTTCGTCTTGCCATCGGGGCTTCGCCAGGTCCATTTCCTTTGGGGTTTTTTCTCGTAGAACGAGTTCATACAAAAGAGCCCCTCTGCTTCGAGGAAATTTACTAGCATCTGTCCCCTATGGTTTCTGCATCCATATCCATGTGGCCCAACATGCAAATCGTCTCGCCTTTGTTTCCCTACTTTAGCATTAAAGTCCCCCATGACAACGGTGAATTGGGTCTTGGTGGTTGTGTGTATGGCCTTGGTAATGTCTTCATATAGGGCCTCGACCATATTATCCGAGCTGTTCGACGTCGGCGCATATACCTGTACGACCTTAAGAGAGTATCTTTCAGTCAGTTTCAGTACAAGGTACGCTACCCGGGTCGATATACAGGATATCTCCACCACGTTGTCATGGAGTGCTTTATTGACAAGAAAACCTATGCCACCTTGGGATATCTGGTCTCCTTCCTTGAAGTAGAACAAATGGCCTGAGTCTAGGGTTATCGTATCCTCCCCCTCTCTTCGGACTTCAGATAGCCCAACCACGTGCCATTTTATTTTCTCTAGTTCCGCTTCAAGGATCGCCAAGCTTTCGTCCAGTCGTAGACTGCGTCCGTTATACGTCGCCAGGGTCAGTTTTTGGCAGCCGTCCGTAACCCGGAGATTCTTAGCACCCCCTACTCTGCCGTAACCAAGGCCGCTGCCGTGGCCTGGAATAGCAGGGCGGCCGGGAACTAGGGGCCGTGAATATTGGTGTGCTGCCATTGGGGGGATATTGCCCATACTCACCACGCTGGGCAAGCGGGTTGGTGAGCGCAGGTACTGGGTGTCGCACCAACGACACTGCTGCCTGTCGTTGGCCAGGTGAATTTACCCCAGTACTAGATGGATATACCGCCATCGGTTCGGTCGCCAGAACCTCGTCCGTTGGTCAGGTTGGCATTTGGGGCACGAAGGATACTGTGTGCGCCCCCGTTACGCCCCCCTTTAGTCGCCTTTTACGACAGGCGGGGGAGACCGTAGCTATATTCTAGTCCGTAGCTACACGGATAAAAAGTAGTATAAATCAAATATTTAAGGGGGCTCCCATACAACAAACGTGATTTTTTTGGCGTTTTTATAAAGATAATGGTTTTTATAGAGTACGACTAGCCCTTGGCCGGTTTTATAGGTAATGGTACGAGTCCGATTCATACTCGTACTTGCCCATTTTCTTAAACCTTTGCGTGCTTTTTGAACACCCTTGTGTTCAAGATTTGTATCGCACGAGGCGTAAACAAGCGCGGGACGGCTCAAAATTTAGCAAAACTTATAATTAAATAAATGCCACACACTCAAAGGCCCACATTAAGGTTTTTCCCTTGTGTTGTAGGTCCCTCGGAACACACATAAAGACATAGACGAACACCCATGACCCGAGAACAAACATCTGCTTTTTACACAAATATTTGCCCCGACTGGGAATCGAACCCAGGACCTCCCGATCAAGAGGCAGCCCTACCAGGGGGGTGTCACTCCGCTGTTTAGGCATGTTCGCGCGGCGGGCATGAGTATGCCAGCAAGCGCGAGCTGTTACTTGCCGCGCGCGCGCTCACCGCGTTGGTCGCGTGTTGAACAAAATATTAAGTGTATACCTACTATTAACAATTTTAAAACCAGACAGAAACACGTTTTGCCATCACAATAGTCTGTAGGTGTCTGTAGTTAGTAGGTAAATAGGCTAGGTATCAAATAACGTGGTTGGTTATGTTAACTTGTGTTTTTACTTACTACACTTCCTTACTAAAGTTACTCTTGATTATATAAGCAGTGTTATCTTACTTAATTAATTTCAATAATACTTTTACCTCGCAATCGGCGGCGAGTGTTAACCCTGAGCTCTCGTCGCGAACGCGGCATCGAGTCGGCGGTGCGCAATAGAATATGAACGCTAGCGGCCGAATATAAGTTTCAATTTCTCTTGCAAGCCTGTGCCGCTTGCAATAGTAGGCAAATTTTTATGCCTAAAGTTGACTTTTGTTAGGGAGTGAGACTTCTGTACGTTAGTACTATTATTTATTCTGTGGCCCTACTACCACTCGACCAAACCGGCATTAATTAAAGTTGGACATTTTGGACAATGTTTCATACAAAAGTTGTTTATTAATTTTATTCAATGTTGATCTATTCTAGAAAGCATAGGCCGCGGGCCTTAGAAGTAATAGTTACGCATTTCTGCAGGCCGAGTACGATACCCAAGGAGCACACCTATATCTAAATATGGGTTATATAATATCTAATAGAGTTAAATTCGATTGTCTATCATAAGAGTTAATCTTCCCCCAAGATATCACCTAGAAAGCTAGTAGAAACAGTTCAGTAAAAGTGGGCACAACTTTGTTAATAACTCTTAGGATAGAGTTAAGAAACGGCCTATAGGTAGTGATAAGAGTGAATTCTTCACTTTGTCCTAAAGTTAGTGTCTTAGAATGCTACAAGACTGTTTTAAGAGCAGGAACTAGCCCTCTAGAAAGCTTATAGATATTATTAAGTTTGTGATAACTTCCCTTAATAGTGTTATTTTAAAACCAAATTATCTAAAGCATTATAACGATTAGATGAATTTATTTTAATAGTATTATTTTTAAGTTTAATGGCGTATAGTTTATATTATCAACGTTTAATTGCAAATGGCGAAATTAGATAAAGTATTATATCTTTACCATTTCATTAATATGTAATATTTTTAGGCGCGTATGGACCTGCGGTTTTAACTACGTCGTGAAAGTAGATGAAAAACCTTCTAAATAACAGATGCGCTTGCGTTTTTACAAATATTTCAATAATAAACATTATTACTTAAATAATATACGTGACAGGTTTTTTGTTTTTATTATTTGTAGAAAGGTTAATTTAACAAGAAATCTCATAAAGTAAATCATTACAACCCGTGCTCCCTCTTTTCTGCTGATTTTCAAATCAAATATTTTTTGAAAACCTAGCATATTATTTGACGTCAATATTACAGCCCCCATCACGGTTTAAAAATGGCGATAAGAGTAAATAGCTTATTTTAGAACAACGATTAGAGCTATAATACTATACCTTAATCTATAGATAAGCTTTAGAGTATGAATAGATTGATTATTCTTAAAAATAGTGTAAGATCTTAAAAAGCTCTAGTGGTTATCTATAAAAAGAGCTGTTTGTAAACGATATTATCTTTTCATAGTCTTACTAAACCTTTTTCAGAGATTATTTTGTGATATTAAAAGTGGAGAGTTTAATGCAAAATAAGCAAATACTTAGGTATAAGATCAAAAAACGTAAGAGAATGTAAAAACTATTTGTTACCTAATCACTAATCCCTCCCGCGTGTACCCCCCTCCCCTGCAAGTCAGCCAATCTCAGCGGTTGACTGATAGCAACATTAGCAACTCAGTCGACGCTTGTTGCTGATGCGTGAGAGACTGATTTATCTATTAATACTGGCATCGATCTTTTCGAACAACAACGAAACGAATAGTTGTGAATACGGGCTCTGTTCTTAAATTCAGGTGCCCAGATATTTGAATTTCTGGTCTAGCTCAAGGAAGCCCTTTAAACAATTACGTAGATGTTTAATATTTACCTTTTACAAATGCTCGAGCTGGAGAATCGCAAACTATAGCTCTAATATTTACATTCAGGCAAAAATTATTAATTTTTATTGGCTCATGAATAATATCCAACGTTTCAGCAACAAAAGGTGTTAAAAACTCATTTACATCAGATGGTTTGCCGTTTCCACAATATATACCGACTATCAAAACAGGAACTGATGGCATTTTATTAATCTTTATTAAAATTGGCCAAAATTCAACTTTGGAGCTTTTACACGAAGGGAGCCCGTCAATATTTACATCAATATCAAGAGAAGTGTTTCCTGATAAATTTTGGAAATGGTTTTTAAGATTATTCCTCAATCCATGGTGCCAATATTCACCATTGCCCATTTTTTGTATTTTTATACTTCTTGCACTGTGCAGCAATGTTCTCGGTACCGTGCCAGGTTCGAATTTATTAATTACTAGCTGTCCCGGCCTACTTCGTAACGCCTTTTTTCCGTATTTTCTTACCTTTTAAACCTTCCCTGGACTTCTACGAATATTTCAAGACTAAAATTAGCTAAATCGGTTCAGCCGTTCTCGAGTTTTAATCAGACTAACGAACAACAATTCATTTTTATTTATATAGATAAGCAACAAATCATTCATATCTCTTTGAGTAATTCCATGATTAACAGACCATTCACGCAAGTTCAATCTCATATCATATGCACGTTCTTTACGGTCGACGTTTTCAGCCCTATCAGGCTAGCATGGGCAATTTAGCAAAATAAAAAAAAAAATGCCAAAATTTGTAGCTTTTTAATAGCTAATTATTTGCCAAAATAAAGATTTTTTTGCTCAAGCATATCGCGAGAAATCGCAAATTATGCTACCTTGATATAAACGTAGCAGAGTATCTCAATAAATGGCATACTTTTCTCTTGACCATGACAGTAAATTTTGTTGCTAATTAGTTGCGATAAGTGAGAAATAGCGGAAAATTCAAAAATATATATATATTTTTTAATTTTTCCGCTCCATGCTACCTTGAAACCCGTTTTTCCTTGAATAATGAGTGCTCTCAATTTGTTGCTGACTGAGAGAGTACAGCAACAAAATAGTTGAAACCGATCAGCCGATTTTTTAATTTTTTTTCGATTTTCCTGGTCCTTGCTATCTTGAATACAGTTTTTCCTCGAAAGTAGAGTGCTCTGATTTTGTTGCTGACCGAGAAAGTACTCAGTTACTCCTAAAGAACCAGCAACAAAATAGTTGAAACCGATCAGCCGATTTTTTTAATTTTTTTTCGATTTTCCTGGTCCTTGCTATCTTGAATACAGTTTTTCCTCGAAAGTAAAGTGCTCTGATTTTGTTGCTGACCAAGAAAGTACTCAGTTACTCCTAAAGAACCAGCAACAAAATAGTTGAAACCGATCAGCCGATTTCCAAAATTTTTTTCTATTTTCCTGGTCCTTGCTATCTTGAATACAGTTTTTCCTCGAAAGTAGAGTGCTCTGATTTTGTTGCTGACCGAGAAAGTACTCAGTTACTTCTAAAGAACCAGCAACAAAATAGTTGAAACCGATCAGCCGATTTTCAAAAAAAATTTCGATTTTCCTGATCCATGCTATCTTGAAAACGGTTTTTCCTCGAAATTTGAGTGCTCTGATTTTGTTGCTGACCGAGAGAGTACTCAGATACTCCTAAAAAACCAGCAACAAAATAGTTGAAACCGATCAGCCGATTTTTTAATTTTTTTTCGATTTTTGTGTAAAAAGCAAATATTTGTGTAAAAAGCAAACATTTGTGTAAAAAGCAGATGTTTGTTCTCGGGTCATGGCCCGAAAACAAACATCTGGTTGTGTTTGTGTGTTCCGAGGGACCCACAACACAAGAGAAAACCTTAATGTGGAAGTGGGCCTTTGAGTGTGTAGCGTTTAAAAAAAAAACAAAAAAAATATCGGCCCAGTAGTTTCAGAGCCTATTCGTTACTTACAATATACAAAAATATAAATCTTTTCTCTTTGTAATATTAGCATAGACATAGGAAGTAGGATGTTCTTTTCTTGCTCTCTGTGCTGTTTTTACTCCTGTGTTCTTGGATTCAATCTAACAGAGATTAAGACAGCTGATTTCTTCCCATTTTTAATAGAACTTTTTAATGGATTGTTTAGGATGATGATGAATTTTAATGTAATTTGTTTTTAGATAATTGTACAGACACAATGTGAAGAAGTTCCTAAAAGTCACAAAAGTGTTATGGCAAAACCTAGTTTAAAAGACAAAGCGACTAATTTTAGGAGTCTAAGACTGAACAAAAAAGTTTATCCGTCCACTTCATCACATGTTCCAGACAGTGACAACAACCCTTCTTCCAGTCCTTCAATTTTCGACTCCATGGCATCAGAATCATCACATGAAACATTAATTAAATACGGCCAAAAAAATATGCTAGAGCTGATAGAAAAGAAACCAAAAATGTATTTAGGTCTCCCTAAAAAGTTTTGGTGGGTGATTCATTACATTGCTCAGCAATGTATTTAGTACCATTACATGTAATAATAACATTATTTCAGTTGAAAAATAATAATTCCTTCACAAGGATCAGTGACCAATTTCAAATATCGCGGTCCACAATAAATACCTTATTTCAGAAAAATATTATAGCAATGGCATCCTTTTTCCAAAATTTTATTTACTTGCCATCACCAGCAGATATAAAAAATAATTTGCCTTTAGTTTTTAAAATTAGATATTCCAGGGTACAAATAATTATTGACTGTTTTGAAATACAAATAAAGAAACCTAGTAACCCTCTTAGGCAGGCACAGACGTGGTCACAATATAAGTCAGCGAACACTGTAAAATATCTGGTTGGGTGTACACCAAATGGTTTTGTTACCTTCATTTCAATAGGATTTGGTGGAAGAATATCTGATAAAGCAATTACCGAGAAGAGTAATTTTTTGGACATTCTTCCAGTGAATGCAGTCATTATGGCTGACCGGGGCTTTAAGGAGATAGAGGCTCTATTATCCCAAAAAATATAAAACTGCTACGCCCCCCTAGTGTGTTTAGTAATCAACAATTAGATAAAAGCGAAGCAATAGAGGCGAAAGTTATAGCAAGTTTAAGGGTTCAAATTGAACGAGTCATACGGAGAATCAGGGAATTCCATTTGTTAAAACCACATTCCAATATCCATCATACCAGGAAAATCTAAAAAAAATAAAACAATCGGCTGATCGGTTTCAACTATTTTGTTGCTGGTTCTTTAGGAGTAACTGAGTACTCTCTCAGTCAGCAACAAATTGAGAGCACTCATTATTCCACAAAAAACCGTTTTCAAGATAGCATGGACCAGAAAAATTGAAAAAAAATGTTAAAAATCGGCTGATCGGTTTTAACTATTTTGTTGCTGGTTCTTTAGGAGTAACTGAGTACTCTCTCGGTCAGCAACAAAATCGGAGCACTCTACTTTCGAGGAAAAACTGTATTCAAGATAGCAAGGACCAGGAAAATCGAAAAAAATTTAAAAATCGGCTGATCTGTTTCAACTATTTTGTTGCTGGTTCTTTAGGAGTAACTGAGTACTCTCTCAGTCAGCAACAAATTGAGAGCACTCATTATTCCAGGAAAAACCGTTTTCAAGATAGCAAGGACCGGAAAAATTGAAACAAATGTTAAAAATCGGCCGATCGGTGTCAACTATTTTGTTGCTGGTTCTTTAGGAGTAACTGAGTACTTTCTCGGTCAGCAACAAAATCAGAGCACTCTACTTTCGAGGAAAAACCGTTTTTAAGATAGCATGGACCAGGAAAATCGAAAATAATTTTGAAAATCGGCTGATCGGTTTCAACTATTTTGTTGCTGGTTCTTTAGGAGTAACTGAGTTATTTCTCGGTCAGCAACAAAATCAGAGCACTATACTTTCGAGGAAAAACTGTATACAAGATAGCAAGGACCAGGAAAATCGAAAAAAAATTTGGAAATCGGCTGATCGGTTTTAAGTATTTTGTTGCTGGTTCTTTAGGAGTAACTGAGTACTTTCTTGGTCAGCAACAAAATCAGAGCACTTTACTTTCGAGGAAAAACTGTATTCAAGATAGCAAGGACCAAGAAAATCGAAAAAATAAATAAAAAATCGGCTGATCGGTTTCAACTATTTTGTTGCTGGTTCTTTAGGTGTAACTGAGTACTTTCTCGGTCAGCAACAAAATCAGAGCACTTTACTTTCGAGGAAAAATTGAATTCAAGATAGCAAGGACCAGGAAAATCGAAAAATAAATAAAAAATCGGCTGACCGGTTTCAACTATTTTGTTGCTGGTTCTTTAGGAGTAACTGAGTTATTTCTCGGTCAGCAACAAAATCAGAGCACTTTACTTTCGAGGAAAAACTGTATTCAAGATAGCAAGGACCAGGAAAATCGAAAAAAAATTAAAAAATCGGCTGATCGGTTTCAACTATTTTGTTGCTGGTTCTTTAGGAGTAACTGAGTACTCTTTCAGTCAGCAACAAATTGAGAGCACTCATTATTCAAGGAAAAACGGGTTTCAAGGTAGCATGGAGCAGAAAAATAAAAGATATTTTTGAATTTTCCGCTATTTCTCACTTATCGCAACTAATTAGCAACAAAATCTACTGTCATGATCAAGAGAAAAGTATGCAATTTATTGAGATACTCTGCTACGTTTATATCAAGGTAGCATAATTTGCGATTTCTCGCGATCGGCTTGAGCAAAAAAATCGTTATTTTGGCAAATAATTAGCAATTTAAAAGCTACAAATTTTGGCATTTTTTTTTTTGCTAAATTGCCCATGCTAGCCTGATAGGGCTGACATTTTCATCTTCCGAGTCCGTCGAGGACGTCGAGGTATCGCCAATAACGTCACTTTTAATTAAAGCTTCAGTGCTAAAATGTTGCTGTACCGCAGCAGCAGGTGAAAAGGATATAGAAGATTGTTGTGTTTGAGGTACACTGCCCGAAGTGGAGGGTTCATCTGGATTATTGACTTCTGCTCCGCAATGAAAGCTTGGCGGGAACTCCACAAGTTTATTTTTTAAGATTCGCTGCACTTTTCTGCGAAATCCACCAGATCTTTTAATATTTTTTACTTTGTCCATCTTGCATAATAACACTAAATTACTGTTTTATTATGTATACTATTAATGCACTTAATCTATTGCTTTTTTATGAAAAAGCCACTGCAGACGCACTTTTCGTGTTAATAAATAGAACATTACCCTAAAAATTACCTACTGAAGTATTATATCTAGAATTGACTAGAAACACTTATTTTTTAGAGAATTATTAGACTTCAAAGAATATTTTTAGAATATGTTATCTAAAGATATACCACTTATCTACAGAAGGTCTTAAAATAATAGACTTTAAGGGTTACTCTATAGACAATTCACTCTATTTTAAGTGAATTGGTATAAAGGAGGTTTTAATATTTTGACTTGAGGCAATTTACCCTATTAGAACATTTATATTTTCCTAAGACTATCTATAGAGTGTTGTTATCTTAATAAATACCATGTATAAACCTTTTATAGATAGAAAAGGTTTAAAGGCTCTAAAATGTGCTCCTTGGGTAGTGACAGCGCCGCGACAACACCGCGGTCCTATGTCAAAATGTCAACATTGACAACGCCATTTTTTTTATTATTATTATAAGATGGGTTAACTCTTGACCTCAATCTTGACCAAGGTCATAGATGAGGTCGACGATGGAGCGAGTTAACCCAGATAACGCCTATAAGGCACTGGTACTCCCACGCACCGACGGAACACAGCAAGCTGTTTGGCGTCGGACTTCTGTAGGAGGGTGGTCGCGAACCAGACGGCCCTTTACAGAGCCTACCACACCGCATGAGACCATAGGACAACACCTCAGATTCATAAAAAAATGAGGTGAGGTGCCCTATGGCTTGTTTGGCCATTAGGGCGAGCAAGCCTTTGCGCGGGACCCTCGCGCAATCAAAATGAAGTTTCAGCGTGAGCCGAGCACGAGTTTGTCGTTATCGTGCTAGAGCTGCTCCACTAGATACACAAGTTTAACTCCATAATTTTTTAACTATAGTAACAAAGTAGAAGTTAAGAACTTTCCATTTAAGAATTTGCTAATAATAATAATAATTTATTTATTTATTTAAGCTGCAGGGGCTCATTATGTGTTAGTAAAACTTAACCTATGTTAGTATTTTACAAATGTCAAAAAATAATAGAAATTAAATACATTGAAATAAATAATAATACATACACAACACCTCATGCAACCAACACTCTAGTGAGGTGGCGCATGATATCCGAGTCACATCTCGCCACCACGGTACTCAGGATAGAATTGGAGCTGGCCCGCACCCTGCAGAGCAACGAGGCTAAGCCTTCTCGCACAGGCGCTTGAAACGCATTCGGTGACCAGTTTTTTTTAAATTATAAGATGGGTTAACTCTTGACCTTAATCTTGACCATAAAGGTCAAAGATGAGGTCGACGATGGAGCGAGTTAACCCAGCAAATGCCTATAAAGGCACTGGTACTCCCACGCACCGACGGAACACAGCAGGCTGTTTGGAGTCGCACTTCGGTAGGAGGGTGGTCGCGCACCAGACGGCCCTTTACAGAGCCTACCACACCGCATGAGACCATAGGACGACACCTCAGATTCAGAAAAAAAATGAAGTGTCGTTGCCTGGGATGGATTACTAGGAGGCAGGTCTCATTTGTGTTTAACAAGGAAAGCCTGTCTAATGTGCCATGTGTACTTTTCCTAGGATTTTTTTAAATAAAAACGGCTGCGACAACGGTTTCCACCCACTTAATATCTCGACTGGGACTGGGTCCTTCCATGCTGGTCTGCGAGTGAATGAGCTCGTGTAGCTTATGAGCACACTCCCCGAAGTACATCTCGAAGTACCTTTAGATTTTTTGAAGTGAAAACTTCTTTAGCGTTGGGCATTTTTAGTTTGGTTAAAAACCCTGACCCTGATCGAAAATGCGTAGGATAGGGTTGCCACCTTTTTTGAAGTGAAAACTTCTTTAGCAGCGTTGTGCACTTTGAAGTATGGGTGGAAACCCGGACGGATGGCAGCCCTATGGTAAAATTATCTCTGTGACAGATGTCAACGATTATTCGTACATAGCGCGCAAATACCTTGCAAATACCGATAGAATTGAAAGTTAGTCAGTTTGGTCGAGTGGAAAAGTTGCCATGTTTACAATCTTGTAAGCAACAGGTCGAGGATTCAAAACCACGAAGTGAACTCAAGAAGTCTTTTTGTATTTTTGGCCGAGTGGTGAAATTATCAGATCGTAGGCGAGGCGTCGAGGATCGAATCCTGAGAGAATAACGGACTTTTTTTGTGTATTTCGTTTTATTTCCATATTAATGCACAACGTTAATGTTCAAGTTTTCACTTCTGCCGGCACTCCTGGAGTGCAAACCGTTGTTTTTTTTTAAGTTTTTAGTAGACAACAACTAACTAAATCTAACAGCAACTCTTCCTTTTACACAAACCTGAGACACATAGACACATATACACATACTTACACTCACGCCTATAATCCCTAACTGGGTAGGCAGAGCATCAGTGGCTAGTCTTAATACCCATGACCTCCAGTACAGAAGGGCGAGGATGGTACTTATTTATAGTAACAATAAGTGCTTTATTAGAGATCATAAAGCAACTCTTTGCCAGTGCTTTTATTTGCCATGTGCAGTACAATCGATGGGCCGAATTAAGGAGGCTCACGAGCATATGTGAATGTCGAGGCAATCCAGCTCCTTTACAACACAGATCTCTTGCCTATCTTTCCAGCCCATATACGTCCCCACCGAGGGGCACGGGCCTCCTAGCTATATTCAAAATCCTGAACCAGTATCACTCAAAGAACACATTTATGAAAAAAAAAATGTTTTTAAATATTTTTTCAATGGGAATAGGTAGTTCATTTTTTGCCTAAACGTAGACATTACTCCTACACCAGGCACGCGAGGGGTGCGGGTAGCGCTCGAAGGGTGCGCCCGAATGGTGTCTACGTTAAGGAAAAAAATCCCCCCCCCCCTAAAATAAAAAAAATAACAATAAAAAACAAAAAAATTAAAAGTGTTCAGTAAGTGATACTGGTTCAGGATTTTCAATAAAGCTAGGAGGTTCTTTTTCAACCTGTATATTAAGAAGACTTAAAAGAACTAAACCGTTCAAGTCAGTGTAGTGAATAAAAAATGATAGTGATAATTCGTAATAAGTGCACATGAACAAAGTAACTTCCCCTTAACAGACTCTAAGATAGTGTTAGTGGACTCATTCTTAGTTTATGCAATTTTTGAAGTTTAAGCTAAAGTAAAATTACTTATTAGACTTTTAGACTAGATCGTAATAATATTAAGATTCTCTTGTAGGTAAATGAAGGTATCTGTAGATTCTCTTGTAGGTAAATGAAGGTAATGAAGGTCAGTAGGGTCAAAAGAACGAATGCGTATGTATGTATTTAAATCGTTTAATGTATGTTTGTATGTATTTCATTGTAATCTTGACTTGTTTTAAGTGACATCCTGAATATCCTATAAAATAAAGATTTTTCTATTCTATTCTATTCTATTCTATTCTATACTATTCTATTCTATTCTATATTAAAAAGGAAAAAAAAAAATAAGGAGGCTTTTGGGCACGTTTTCAACCACCGACATAAAAAGAGGAGTATTATAAGCTTTACGCGTGTATCTGTGTGTCTGTTTGTGGCATCGTAGCTTCTAAACGATTTTTTTTATTTGAAAGCTAACGTAACCGAGATCGTTCTTAGCTATATTTTATCAAAATTGGTTCAGCCGTTTAAGAGTTATTAGCGATGAATATCGGAAATACCAATTGACGACAGGAGACATAATTTGAAAAGTTTACCGATTTAAAATAAATTGACAACTGTATTTACCACATTTCAGCGAATAAAGACATTTAAATTGATTTGATTTTTTTTTGCTGTTGGTCCCGGCTGTTGTCGATTGACTACAGTCGTTAAAACCAAGTCAGAGGCCATTGTGCAGTTAGAAAACTCTGACACCAGGGTTAGCCAAGTTCGCCAGACACTTGACTAGGTATACCTTACACGATAAGAAGAAGAATTGATTTGATTGTAGGGTCTGGGTGTTTGTACACCTATTCCTTTGTATGTGAACTAGGATACAAGGGAAACCCTTAGTATGGCCCGTGAGAGTAAAATATTGTGGTTTATTTCCAAGTACGTCTCTGTGTTGTGTCAATAATGTCTTATTGAGCTGCGCACGCGACTCAATCATTTAGTAATCATTTGTTAACTACAGTTAGCCAAAGGCCCTGCCCTATACGTACCTATATACAGGGTTATTAGTAATACGTCACGGCCCCTTCAAGGGGTGATAGTAAAGCTATCAAATCAGCCTTGGGTAGATAGGGAAAAAATATGCCAATTTCGAAAAAAAACCTCTGTTTTTTTTAAGAAAAGTGTTTTTTTTTACCAGCCCATATACGTCCCCACCGAAAGGCACGGACCTCCCTTCGAAACACTACAATGCCTATTAGCAGATAACAAACGAAAATGTCACTCATTTATTTAGATGATGTTCTGGTTTGTAGTATTTTTTGTTTTTGTTGATTTTTTTTAAAGCGCTAAATCATTTTCGATAAAATTTATATAGCACTACCTCTGGAGTATACTCTTTCGAACGAAAAATTTTGAAAATCGGTCCATAATTGGCGGAGAAATCGGTGAACATACCTACATTTAAAAAAGTACATACAGTCGAACATAGAACCTCCTCCTTTTTTGAAGTCGGCTAAAAATTGGTACCATTGTCATGCAACCGCCATTGAGACGTCATTAATTTGTGGAATAGATGCCCTGGAGAAATAAAACAAATGCTGTCTAGATCTTTGGCGGGGGAACTCAGCGTAGGCAGTTGCTTTGTCAATTGAATTTTCGTTTTCTGCGTGAAAAAGATGTTAAATGTATAATAGTGATAGTGTATTATGCAGTAAATTGACTAAAATTCGTGTAGTGATAAAAAATTCAAGTGATAACAGTGTTTCTGCTCCGTTTGGTACCGACAAAGATCCTCGCGGTTGTGCTTCCCGCCGCCAGTTTTCGTAAAACAGACGCTATCCGGTTTTACGCAGAACATGAGGAGCTTAGGGCTTAGGTTAAGTTAGAGAAAGAAGATTTTTCACTAAAGACATGGCTGCATGGACATAGTTTTGCTTTGCCTTTCCCGAAAGGGATGAATTAAACAAAAAAAAAACACATGCTATGTCGACCCGTATGTATGTATGTATGTATGTATTTATTCTTTATTGTACTATCAACCCCAGTTCCGCCTGACCACCTTAAGGATCAGTTTTGTTTGCAGCGTTCGGCGCCTTGCCCCAATTGTTCGTTTTCGGCAACTAATAGTGCTTTGCTCAGATCATAAAAGGCGGGCTTAAAAAACTATTCCTTTCTTGTTAATTGTTTTTTGTTCACCAAAAAAACGAGAAGTTTCTTTGTTTAGCAACAAAAAAAAATGTCCAGTCCTGTTATTGCTCAATTTATGATGAGGGCGGGGCTGTTTTGCTCTTCGCTTGCAAGGGATAAACATTTGAAATTGGTCAGGCAGAACTGGGGTTGATGAGCATAAGTTACACAAAACACATTATAAGAGAAAAAAAACAGTACAAAGGCGGACTTATCCCACAAGGGGATTTCTTCCAGTCAACCCATTGAGTGTTTGAGAGGAAGGAGTAGTCGGCAGGTAGCATTAAATGTACAAAAATAGTACAATATAATAAACCCGTACCCGTATTACAGAAGGAGACTCAAGTCTTGATCTATACTTAAGTATTGATTGTATGTTTCTCACACTATCAAAATTACAGAGACGACTGCTACTTAAGTATAGATCAGAGTCTAAGTCACTTTCTGTAATACGGCCTTACGTCTCGGATCATGGTCAAGCGTAGATACCCCGATTGAGAAACGGGAGAAGCCAGAAAAGCGGCAGTACTAAAACTTAGTTTCGTTAAATGAATGTCATACCATATCTCGTTTATCTAAATAACTAATTAACTCAGCAAATAGCGGTATCAACTCAATCTCTCCAACTAAATCCTACGTCATCCGATTTTCGCTGCTTACATAGGTTGTTGCAGTTAAAGTGTAAGTTTATGGTAGAGTTAGAAACGTCTGAGACAGTGGTTCTTAACCGGTGGTCCGCGGACCACTAGTGGTCCCTAGAAGCACCTGAAGTGGTCCACGAAGTCATCCCAAAAATATTGTATGAAATGTAACGAGTTGACACGATCACTGAAATCGACTGGATGCCAGAGCCTTCAATTGTTTGGCTTGTGCTAGCTCTCAACCAAGGATTCAGAAGTTAGTAAGAGAAATACAATTTTCGTAAAAAATTAAAACACTGTTGAATATGCACAACAGTGCATGTAGGTATATATAACTGTAAAACTAGGTTGTTCTGGTGTTCATATTCCGTTGTTCATAGTTGGTAGTCCGTGGTAAAACAGATATTTTGTAAAATGGTTCCCCGTTACTAAAAGGTTAAGAACCAAATGGTCTAAAACAAAAACGAATATTTTGACGTAGAGTAGCGAGACTTTGAAACCTGGTTAATTTTTAATTAAATTAATTATCCACCCATAATTTCATTGGCGTAGGAAAGTAGCCTACGTCACTCTTCAGACTTCCAACTATACTTTTACTGAAGAGGATACGGAAAGGAAGATGAGTACCAAAAGTTAAGTCAAAAATATGAAAAACACTGTTTTTGTGCTTGGCGGTCAACGTGTTAAGAACCACATTTGATATTCATTCTGAAGGTTATCAGGTAGAACATGAGTAAAGTGGTGTTGAGTTGGCAGCCGTCCGCCCACAACACAGTAAAACCCTCACATCCCACTAACTGGTTTCCACCAGTATGACTGGTAAGAGTTGGCAGCTGGCACATTCTAAGTTTTGGACTCCCAGTCCAGTGTAGACGGTATATATTTTTTTTTATAATAACATGGGTTAACTCTTGACCTTAATCTGGACTAAGGTCAAAGATGAGGTCGACGATGGAGCGAGTTAACCCAGAAAATGCCTATAGAGGCACTGGTACTCCCACGCACCGATGGAATGGAACACAGCTTTTTGGCGTCGGACTTCGGTAGGAGGGTGGTCGCGAACCAGACGGCCCTTTACAGAGCCTACCACACCGCATAAGACCATAGGACGACACCTCAGATTTAGAAAAAAATAAAGTGTCGTTGTCTGGGATGGATTACTAGGAGGCAGGTCTCATTTGTGTTTCCTTTGTCGCCTTTTACGACACCCACGGAAAGAGAGGGGGTGGTGTTATTCTCAACCGATTACCACACCGTGAATATTATTCTAATGTAGAGTACAAATCCTTAAATGCTAATTCGGTTAGGTCTTAAATCAAAGTTCTTAGGTTTAGATATAATTAGGTTACTTTTAGATAGATAGATAGAAAATGTTTTATTTCGGCGTACAACACAGACATCACAATATAGAAAAACAGAAGAAACACAGAAGACACTTAACAGACACAAAGACAAAAACAAATTAAAGGCAAATTAAAGAAATAACTAAAAAACATTTACAAACATAAAACAAAGTGCTGCACTGTGCTGCCTGTGTCGCACAGACGAAGTCGGCGCTGGCTCAGCATAAATGCTACAGTTTTACCTGTAGCGCTGATATTCTGCCAGGACCCAAGTGCAGCAACAAATTCTTTTTATTCTTAACTGATCTGCTTAGAGTATATTAAACTACACCTTCCCGGCGGTGTAGTACTTATAGTATCGTAGCAGCTCGAGCACGATGGCGACAACTCGCGCCACTCGGCTGACGCTGAAACTTCACTTTGATTGTGCGAGGGCCCCGCGCAAGACTTGCAGCCCTCCTAAGCTAGAATGCCGTTATCGGTTAGAGCAGGGGTTCCCAGCGTTTTAATCTATGCGCCTCACTTAACGTTGAGCTAAAATCCTACGCCCCCTCTAGGCGCTGAAATTGGGAGTTTATATAAGAAAATTAAACAAACAATGATAAAGTGATAAAAATGAGGGTGTTTATTTTTATTCATATGACAAAAGAATAGAATCTATTCAATAGATAATCAACTATAAAAAAGTAATTTTTTTTATAGGCAGAAATCAGGGATCTCTGCGCCCCCCTTGGAACCGCTCGACGCCCCCCAAGGGGGGCGCACCTCACTGGTTGGGAAACCCTGGGTTAGAGTGTCGCAAAATGGACAAAATGGAATAATTTTTTTCTTATTCGGATATCATCAAAAAGTGAAAATTGACCTCGGGTCAGTTGACGGAATTCTAGCTTATGGACGGCCAGAGTGTGAAGTTACCACTGTTGACATTTTGACATAGGACCGCGGCGCATTACGCGCGCTATCACCATTGTACTCGAGCTGCTCAGCACAAAATTACATCTGTGCTCCGTTGCAATGTGATGGAAGGTAATTTCTATTATTGTTCAGATGGCGTCTATGATTTTCGTGATTTTGCCAATGACAGAGTATTTGAATGAGTGTAATATAGAATGGCGAAGTCGCCAATATCAGTAAAGAAACTCTTTGCGGGTTGTGGTCCGCCAAAGCCTCGTCCATTGATTAGCAGGGTGCACCGCTAGCAGACGAGTTTAACGATTTCAGAGCAGAAAGATGTATACATATATGACCCCATACAATGAAGAAAAGTCTGAAAAATAAATACATTTATAATCTACACTACACTATTTTAACATTATAAAAAGGAAAGATTTGATTGTTTTTTTGTTTGTTTGTTTGCATTGAATAGGCTCCAAAACTACTGGACCGATTCGAAAAATTCTTTCACCATTAAATTGCTACCTTATACTTACTTGAGATAACATAATTTTCCCGAACGAAGTCCCAGGCGGAGTCCTAGCCTAGTATATATAGAAGTTAAATTAGACAATTACTTAGATACCCCGGAGCGAAACCCGGAAATAAGTAGCGTAACCAGACATTGCACAAACTGTCCGAATCAACATTTTGCCCGCAACACGATAATTAAACATAATATAAAGTCAGTAGAGAAGCGAACATCAAGACATTGTTTCATTACTCTGAAGGCAACTTCGGAGCACACACGCGACTTTCAGAGCAGTACTCTAGAGCTGTTTTCAAAGACTTCTCTATAGAAGTCTTTGCCGGTTGCCGCGTTTCGTCGTTTTCGATATAGCGTCTTTGGTGGCAAATATTAAAAAGTTGGGTGAGTTTTATAAGTATTTTATAACATCTATGAATTAATTTATTAGCCTATTAGAAGGTGGTGATATCTCAGCAGACTTGTAATCGAAAGATTGCAGGTTCAAATCCTGGTGCGGGCCCGTACTACTAAATGCGTCTTTTCGGATTTATGTACGGGTGTTTCATTAATCATTACATACTCATCGGTGAAGGAAGAAAATATCGTGATAAATTTGTTTTAGAAATTAACCCCCATTGGTCAGCGTGGTGGACTATGGCCTAAATCCCCTTCGTGTTTCGAAGAAGGCCCGTGCCTCCCAGTGGGGACATAATTTTGTTAAAAAAAATGAATTAGATTTATCACCTACGTTACTCAAATAAACTAGTTCTAATTCGAATTTAGAACTACTAGGCCACAGCAGCTATATGTTACATTCGAAAAAGACATAATTACGGTAAACTTGCTCTTTTGATATGTTGTTTGGGTCCACCTAGATAGTATTAATCCAGATTTGCAGCAGTTTGAAATTCTCGCGCGCTGAGTAGTTGCTGAAAAACAACAATTTTTTTCTCTTTTTTTAGTTTTGTGCCAAAAAAACGATATTGGAAGGCTCTGACGACAAACACTACTACTTTTTTAAAGTGTACAAAATTCCTGACAGTTTGAGCCCTAATTCAATTGTGTAGGTCTAATAGGTCACACGATACGGGGTCCCAAAGTTCACTATTGAAGAATTGACGACAGGCAAAAGGCTAGCGAAAGATGATCACCTCTCACTATTATACAACTTGTTCCATCTGATAACCCTCACAATTTGTATCAAACTTGGCATCAAGTAGTTCGCAAGAACCACTGGTGCTCTGCCTACCCCGTTAGGGATTATAGGCGTGAACGTATGTATGTGTTAAAAAAAGAATTGACGACAGGCATGTGTTACATAAATAAGAAGTAATAAATTGGTGTCAATGGAAGAGCGCTAAAAATAAAACAATGATCTACTTATTAGTTTCTATGAGTCATTGCTGACTGTACAAATTTAAGCAATTCACACATTTATTGCACAATATACGGCTGAGAATAGAATAGAATAGAATAGAAAAAATCTTTATTTTATAGGACATTCAGGATGCCACTTAAAACAAGTCAAGATTACATGAAATACATACAAACAAACATTAAAGGATTTAAATACATACATACGCATTCGTGCTATTGACCCTGCTGACTCTACGCCTATTCGCAAAGGTGCAGTCTTCCCCAGAGAAGAACAGGCAAGAAACTCTGAGGGTGCTCTTTTTAAACGCATTACAAATTTTCTTATTTTCTAATTTTAACTAAGTCTGAAATAACTCTAGAGCTGAGCAGTTCATTCCCATGGCTGCTTGTCAGTTATGTAATCAGAAATTTTGTAATAGCCCTTTTTGCAAAGTTTTTGTTTAATTACTGTCTTAAATTTATCCAAAGGTAAATTTTGAATACACATGGGAATCTTATTGTAGAAACGTATACATTGACCCATAAAAGAGTTCGTGACCTTGTGGAGACGACTGTCTAGTACATCCAGTTTATGCTTGGTCCTAGTATTTATATTGTGCCTATCGCTATTTTTCTTAAACAAATGTTCATTTTTCTAACAAATGAGTGTACGTAGAGGTTTACATTTGTGATTTGCTTTGCCAAATTGGACCTAATGTATTTGCTGATTAGCGCGAAATAACACAGTAAACATCCTTCATCTAAAAGGAAATGTTAATTTAATATAATACCTACCGTCTTACTTAAAAGGAAATGTTAATTTAATTTATGCCGTGTGGTTGAGAATAACACCACCCCATTTTTTTCCGTGGGTGTCGTAAGAGGCGACTAAGGAAACACAAATGAGACCTGCCTCCTATTAATCCACCCCAGGCAACGACACCTCAATTTGTTCTGAATCTGAGGTGTCGTCCTATGGTCTCAAGCGGTGTGGTAGGCCCTGTAAAGGGCCGTCTGGTTCGCGACCACCCTCCTACCGAAGTCCGACGCCAAACAGCTTGCTGTGTTCCGTCTGTGCGTGGGAGTACCAGTGCGCCTTAATAGGCATTTTCTGGGTTAACTCGCTCCACTGTCGACCTCATCTATGACCTTGGTCCAGATTAAGGTCAAGAGTTAACCCATCTTATTATAAAGTCCAAAACTCAGAATGTGCCAGCTGCCAACTCTACCAGGCATACTGGTGGAAACCAGTAAGTGTGGGATCTGAGGGTTTTACTGTGTTGTGGGCGGACGGCTGCCAACTCAACACCACTTTACTCATGTTCCACCTGATAACCTTCAGAATGAATATCAAATGTGGTTCTTAACACGTTGACCGCCAAGCACAAAAACAGTGTTTTTCATATTTTGGACTTAACTTTTGGTAAATTGTCTTTTTGTTTTGCCATAATTTTTGACCTGTAAGTCGTACAGAGAACCCATTTGGACCGAAACAACCGTGGAGGCCAGCCCAATCTGATTCCATAATAAAATGAACAAAAACGTGTATCCGGCTGGAAACACTGGCCTCTCAATGAAGCACTGCCCGTGTGTCCAAGGATACACATGGCCTCAGGAGGTAGCACCTTGTGTTTCCAAAAGGATACACATGGCGGTCAACGTGTTAAACTACATGACGTTCTGCCTACCCCGAAGTTATAGGCGTGAGATAATACAGATCACGAGCATTATTATACACATGCACTAACATTTTAATACACACGAGTATGCACATTGCGCATGCACGAGCATTTTATGGGTATTTTAATAAATACACATCTCTTCTTCTCTACTATATAAAAATAAGTCGGGTTTTCCTTCCTGACGCTATAACTCCAGAACGCACGAACCGATTTCCACGGTTTTGCATTCGTTGGAAAGGTCTCGGGCTCCGTGAGGTTTATAGCAAAGAAAATTCAGGAAAAATTTCAACAGAAAAGCGGGAAAATCTTGAAAATCGATATATCCTGTAATCCACGCGGGCGGAGCCGCGGGCGGAAAGCTAGTTTTCTATAATATCTTAACCATTCAAAAACCATGTGAACAACTTTTACAATTTCGGAGGGACTATATTTTCCATGGTATACATTTTTTTTAATTTTAGATTTTTAAGTATAAGTATTTGCCTTATTTGCAATTAAAAATTATTTGTCAATTTGCTATATTTATGGTTATGTTTTCCTTGGCAATCAACTCTCATGAGAATGAGAGTGAAATCTCAATGCGTATGCTAGAGCAGCAGGTTACCACACGCATACACACTGTTGCGATAAAACGGCTTTACAATAAAACATGATAAGTTTATTTCAACAAAAAGGCAAAATTGTAGTCTAATCTCATCTACATCTATCTATATCTATACATATTATAAAGAGGAAAGATTTGATTGTTTGTTTGCATCGAATAGGCTCCGAAACTACTGGACCGATTTGAAAAATTCTTTCACCATTTGAATCCTACATTAACCGGGATGGACATAGGGTACATGATTTTCTCGAATTCCCACGGGAACGAAGTCCCGCGCAGGAAGCTAGTAACTACATAAAATGAGAATATTTAACTAAGAAATTATACAGCGCAATTGAGCGTTTAAGTTTATTGGGTACTTAATTACGTATTTATTATATTTACATTATCTATACGTTGTCGTAACGTAAATAGACGTAATATACTTCTAAAATATTAAAACCACAAGATGCTGAGTTTGACATATACACATCAACACGGCTAAGGATATTGCACTCTTTTTTCATACAAAAGAGGCATGTTCGAGAAGCCATAAAAGCATACTCGAGATACTTGGAGGGCTATAATTTTCAGACGAGCAAGTGCTAAACCTGAATTTTCAGTTCCAGTCATTAAATTTTGTTTTACTTGAAATTTGTGAAAACGTAACGAAAATTAAAAAAAAATTGCTTAATTCGACCAATTTCATACAAAAAGCAGGCAAAAAGTGCATTTTCGTTTTCGTTTCCGTCACATTTTCACAAATTTCAAGTAAAACAAAATTAATTGACTAGAATTGAAAATTCAGGCTTAGCACTTGCTCGTCTGAAAATTATAGCCCTCCGTGTATCTCGAGTATGCTATTATAGCTTCTCAAACAGACCTCTTTTGTAGGAAAAATCGTGCGATATCTCTAGACCGTGTTGATGTGTGTACATTCTAAGGGTTATTTAGATAGTATGTGTAGTGGTGAAAGGTTGTAAGCTTCTCACATCCCAATTTCACAGCAAATTTCTCACATCCCAATTTTTATTAAGTAGTAACTGTCCGCCCGCGACTTCGTACCCGTGGGAATCGTCCCGTTTGATTTTTTTTTTATATAAACTTGGTCGTGACACACACGAACACCTATGACCCGACGACAAATCAAGCTGTTCTCAAGTTATAGCGTGACTAGAAGAAATAGGGGTTCATTTATATATATTTGGATATGTATAATATATAGTATTTGAAGTCTTATATGAGGCTGTCATAACTGTAATCAGACGCCCAAAGCCTTAAAAAATTCCAATTACTGACAGTACGCCTGGGAAAAGTTATCAACTGGCACTCCCAGTCCAGGTAAAAAAAAGTATTCTCTTACAAATATCTATTTTTACGCTAACCATACATGGTCTTTTAGGTAACTCTAAGATAAATGCTTATCAGAAAAACTATTAGTTTAATTAAATCTGACTTCTCCGTGTTATCATTACGGAGAAGTCAGATTTAATTAAACTAATAAATTAACTTAGGCGATTATTCCGCTAATCAATACTCAATGGCAGTGAAATTACGATGGTGACCATTTTTAACCTCCGACAAAAAAGGGGCGTTATAAGTTGGACGTGTGTATCTACAGGGCTTTAGGTTATCTCTTTCAACCTCTTGGGTGGTTAACACATTGAGTGCCCTTCACTCGGATCCGAGTGGGGCGGGGCTATAGTAGCAGTGCTGCCCACTCGGATCCGAGCAAATGTCCCATACATTTTGTAGTAGTCAGTAAAAAGCCGGCGTTCGAGGCAAGTAAATGTTGTTTTGCGCGGCCACACTGGCAATCAAAATTCGCCAATAAAAAGTTTTGGCTCCCGGTTATTACTGTATATCCATTGTTTAAGCACTCAATATGTTAATCAGTCTATGAAACTGAACAACTTCCCCAAGGAACATAGGTCAAAATACAAAAAAAAATTTGAGTTCCCATACAAACTTCATGGGCATAAAGCGCATTTTGACCTATGTTCCTTGGGGAAGTTGTTCAGTTTCATGGACTGATTAACCACCCGAGAGGTTGAAAGAGAGATACCTCAAGCCCTGTATATGTCTTTGTATCTATGAGTCTATCTGTAGCATCGTGGCTTCTAAATGAATGGACCAATTTCGATGTAGTTTTTTTGTTTAAAAGCTGACGTGATCGAGATTGTTATTAGCTTTATTTCATCGAAATCAGTTCAGCTGTTTAAAACTTATACGCAATAAATGTCGGGGTTAAACAAAATGTTTAATGTTAGAGTTATATCCGTTCAAACCGACTAAAGTACTTAGTTTTTTTTTAACCGTGTGGTGATCGGTTGAGAATAACACCACCCCATCTCTTTCCGTGGGTGTCGTAAGAGGCGACAAAGGAAACACAAATGAGACCAGAGGTGTCGTCCTATGGTCTCATGCGGTGTGGTAGGCTCTGTGAATAGCCGTCTGGTTCGCGACCACCCTCCTACCGAAGTCCGACGCCAAACAGCTTGCTGTGTTCCGTCGGTGCGTGGGAGTATCAGTGCCTTTATAGGAATTTTCTGGGTTAACTCGCTCCATCTTCGACCTCATCTTTGACCTTTTGGTCAAGCTTGAGGTCAAGAGTCAACCCATCTTATAATAAAAATAAAAAAAAGTTTCGAATTTAAATCTAATAACCATAGAAAATTCGTGTGCATTCGGAAAATCGATAAATGGCGAACAAGAAAGCATTGTACAGAATATAATTTTCCACGTTATAAAAACATATGAGTCACCGACTTCAATCCCAACAACAGTTAGCACAAAGTAGATAACTAGTATTTTTTGGAGACTACAGTGCCTATTAGCAGATAACCAAAAACGAAAATGTCACTCATTTATTTAGATGATGTTCTGGCTTGTAGTATTTTTTAGTTTTTGTTGATTTTTTTAAAAGCGCTTAATCATTTTCGATAAAATTTATATTAACACCTCTGGAATATACTTGTACGAGGCACGCGCCTTGTCTTCACCCTCCTTCTCCATTCTCATTCTGCGACATTTTTTCTCTTCAGTTTTAGCATTCCTAATCCAAATTCGAAATTGAACACTTCTAGTTGTCATTCACTGGAATGACAGGGACCCAATTGAATTTCCGTCGCAGGCGCACGCCCGCACATAGTATACTGTTTTTATGGTTTTGTAATAAATTAACATGTATAATGGTTATATAATCAAATAAATGTAATCCCGCTTAACTGTTTTTATTCCTTCATCGTGCTCCGATTCTCCGGCTCCCGCCGCCAGCCGGCGCATACTCTTAACAAAAAAAGAATTTAGAAATTCGGTCCACAATTGGCGGAGAAATCGGTGATCATACATAAAAAAAATACATTCACTCGAACATAAAACCTCCTCCTTTTTTGAAGTCGGTTAAAAATAAATGCCACACACTTAATTCCACATTAAAGTTGGGTTTCCTTTGTGCCGGGGTCCCTTGGAACATAAACAAAGACAGACACAAACACCTATGACCCGACGACAAACATCTATTTACTTTTATATAGTTTTAAGGCGACTACAGCACCTAAATTACGATTTTATGATGCGTGGATAAGCATAAAGCACTGCATTAAACCGAAGAAAAAAATATTACGGTAATATTCAGGACATAAACTAGATAAGTAGTTTGCTGAAAACATGATTTAGCACTTTTGGTTCGATGGAAAAAGCTCACAAAGTCACCTCTAAATACCCAATATTGTGTATCTTTTAAGCTGTAAAAACGATAGTAAAATGCACACAGGAACTTGAATTTGCAATAAAAATGTTCGTGATTGAACACTCTCGATAAGTAGTTAACGCATTTTTCGATTTAAGCTGTTACCTTTCCATAAATCTCATTTTTCTAACTTTCGAACATGTTTTTACGCACGCAGGCTTTCATAGACCGTAAACTTCGTGTATCGACACTGTTCGCACTGCCGGCCCAGGCCTGTTGAGAGACAGAGATGGCACTATTTCTATGTGTGCTGCCTTTATCGGGAGCTGTAGTCGCCTTAAGTATGCGTGCGTTAGGTAAACCAAAAATTGAAGTCCCTTCGTGTTGGTTTCTTATACCTTGTGAAATCTTTGTGAAACCCACGAAGCGTAAAACCTTTGTTCTGAATCTGAGGTGTCGTCCTATGGTCTCATGCGGTGTGGTAGGCTCTGTAAAGGGCCGTCTGGTTCTCGACCACCCTCCTACCGAAGTCCGCCGACGCCAAACAGGTTCTATCGTCAGTGGGTGGGAGTACCAGTCTCATAATAGACATTATGCCACTGGTACTCGCTCCATCGTCGACCTCATCATTGACTTTCCAAGATTGAGGTCAAGAGTTACTATATATTCTTTATTGCACAAACACAGTAGAAAAATTTCACATAAAAAATAGTGTACAAAGGCGAGCTTATCTCTACAAGAGATCTCTTCCAGCCAACCTAATTGGTGATAAATAGTGTACGAGACGGGAAGAGAGAATTGCGCACAACGTAAGAAAATACCAAATAAGAGAAGGGCTTATATTATTAATACTTAAACATAATGAAATAAAAATAATATATATACTAACATATATAATACATATAAACGAATATAATAAATCATACATACATAATATATAATTTGCTCATTACAGTTGGGACAGGTAGTATTCTTTGACTCTATTTTTGAAGGAATGTATAGATGGACTCTCTTGTATAGCTACCTTCCTCATAATAAATAAAAGAAGATTTTAATTATTATTTTTTCTTTTCAGCCCAGCGCTCCAAGTTCCGTTTTCGGTAACCAGAAAAACGTCGGGAAAAGTGTCTTTTAAGGCAAAAACGTTCTTTCAAAATGGAATCACATGAAAAGAACGCGAAGAGCAAGGTCATGGGGACCCCCTGTGACCTTCGTGACCTTGCCTTGACTGAAATTGGAACTGTTGGTAAGTTATTTATAAATCAAAATCGTTTAAGTTAGAAAATGGTAACTTGAGTTGTTTGTGAAACAGTGGAGATTTAGTCGCTCTGAGCAAAAGTCTTGCAGATATTATAGCAAAATGTTTACATATTTATGTTAGAAAAGTCTTGGAAATTAGGAATATTCTTTGATTTCCAGGACTTTTTAATTTTTTAATTTTGAAGTCTCCTATCAGCGTAATAAGACGCCCGAAGACTCGTCAAATTAAAGTTTTAAAAAAAAATGTAACTTTGTTGCACGGAAAACCGAAATACCGAAACCATTTTTACCATTATTTTGTACCTACCAACTCTTATATTGTTCTTAACAATAAATGTAGAAAATTTTACTACTATTTTATTTTATTTTTCTGTGCTATTTATGTATGTGTTTGTGTATGTGTGTGTGATAGGTGTGTGAATGTTTATGAATGTGAATTTTAGTGAGTGCCTGTTTGCTTTTCATGTGTGTTTTATGTAGGAGAGTCGGTAACTGAGCTTAAATATGACGTTTTACTATATCCTAGTTTTACTTTAGTGAAAGATTTCTTTGTCTTTATGAGGGCACTGAATAAAGATTATTATCTATTCTTCTAATCTAATTAACGTATCACGTCTCCTCAACAGAACCTAACAAACGCCAGTTGAAAGATTTGGACGATCTGTTCCCCTACATCGGGGGCTTCGGCTGGTACCAGCGTCTGCTCTTCCTCATGATGATACCATACGCTTCGTTCTTCGCCTTTGTGTACTTCGCACAGATCTTTATGACCATCGTACCTGAGCAGCATTGGTGCTTCGTTGACGAGTTGGCGGGGATGAGCTTGGACGACCGGTAAGTACCTACATGACACACGGGTCATTAAACGTAGTTTTGGATTTCAAAATGGATGTCATTTTCGAAATCAGCACCCCCGAAAACCTATTAAACGACACTTTGATGATATTTTCAAAAAAGTTTAAGTCCACAATGTTGGTTTAAAAATGGATGTCGAATTCAGAATCAGAACTGTAAAAAATCTTATAAAACGAAACCCATGTCGATAACTGTTGAAAGAGGCCATTTTGGGGGTTCAAAAACCAGGATAATAATTACAATAATAATTGTTTTTTTTTTTTTAATTATTAATTAATATTTTTCAGCCGTCATCTTTCCATCCCAATGACAGCCGACAATGGCTTCGAAAAATGCATAGTTTATGACGTCAACTGGACCCAAGTGCTACAAAATGGCGTCCGCCATCCCGACACAAAATGGCCGACCAAGAAATGCGCGGGAAAATGGGAGTTTAACTTCACCGATGTGCCTTATGAAACTATTGCTACGCAGGTTAAGAAATTTGTCTTTATTTTATTTTCAATGTGTTGTCCAAGATCGCTCCGATTAACGCCTTAGATGGTACGGTCACATAAAAAGACGACTAAATCGTCAAAACAGCCCTAAACATGACATCGAAGCGTGTACAGTACACTATACGTGGATGACGTAAAAGTGCCCCCGGCACTTGGTTGACGACGGTTCAAAAAGACTTCAAAGATAAAAATATAGACCAAAATCTCACTAGGAATAGGGTAATTGACCCAGGAAGATGACAAAAGTGATATCCAAGCTTAGATAAAACTTCCGAACGATAACAGTTGGAATTGGAACTTGGTCTCCAGCACGACCATATTACCTTCTTCTTCTTTCGTATCGGCATTTGGTTAGGCTAGATTTTTTTGCCAGAAGGCAGCGACTTTAATGACCCTCTGGTTTGCCAATCACATTTAAGTACCTAACAGGTTTTTATGACCCACCCTCCGTCATGGCTTTCTTTCTGTCATATGGCAGCATGCGTTACTCGCCATCACCTAAAATTCCAGTGTAGAATTATTTCTGCTGCATGGTTTTGGGGTGGAACTACAAAAAGTCTTTTCAACGGCATTTTCCTCTTTTCAGTTGAATTGGGTGTGCGATAAAGACAATTATCCTGCGACAGCTCAGGCCGTCTTCTTCTGTGGAGCTATTGTCGGAGGATTTATCTTCGGGTACATTGCTGACAAATATGGAAGGATTCCAGCTTTGATTGGTGAGAGACGGCCTAACAATTATATGTTTGTAGCCTTCCAATAGGGATGTTGACTATTTTTTTTTATTGTTTATCTTAAAAAGGAATCCAAAACCCAAAACCGAATTAATTTTTGAAAATTATTGAGAAATAAAAAAGTTAACAGCTATTAAATTTTAATAGAGGGGGAAACTGTCAAACAACGAAAAAGAGATGCACTTACTAGCATGTGACGTGACCGCCATTTGTTTGCGGAGGTAAAAACGAGATAGCTAGCTCTCCCCACTAAACGAGATAGCTAGTCCTTACGTTAATATAAATGCTATTAACTTGTTCATTTATAAACCAATTTTAATGCTGTTTTCGGATATTAATATATTTCTAGCATTATTTTTTGTTTCACATACAATAATTCATAAAATCAAACACTGTCAACATCCCAATTATTATAGCTACTGTATAGTTTAGATTTATAGATAGTGGTTTTGCTCTTGGACACAATCTAGCCCAGGGGCGGGGATGTGCTCGAGGATGTAGCAAGCTTACCCAGAAGATGCCTATTCATTAGAACTTAAAAGAGATTTGGGTTATCCTATGATCCTGTGGCTTTTTTTTGTATTAAAAGTAAAGTAATAAGTCTGCTCATTGAATATCAAGTAGTGAATTCGGTAGCCAAGTAATCAGCCTTCTGAAGATTTTATTAGACTATCTATAATACTTTAATTGATCTTAAACCCCAGAATTGTCCTACCGCTCAATTCTCCTAGACATACCACAACCTCTTTTTTTCAATCAAAAACTTGCAACTTTGATAATTTACTTTTCGTTTCGTTTTCCCAGGTTCTAATATGGCAGGTTTTCTCGCGGGCGTGGGCACTGCATTCACCGATAGTTTCTGGTCGTTCTGTCTGTGCAGATTCCTCGTCGGCATGGCTTATGACAATTGCTTCATCATCATGTATATCATAGGTGAGTAAGATAGACTGAAGAGCAGTGATAGCCCAGCTCCAACTTCTAACTGGAAGTTTGCGGGTCCAAATCCTGGTACGGGCCTGTACCACAGAATAAATAATGTACCACTAAATTTATCAAGAACATTCTTTTTCAAAAAGCGCGCGGTCCACCAACCTGCATGAGCCCAGTGTGGTGGACTATGGCCTAAATCCCCTTCGTGTTTCGAAGGAAGGCCTGTGCCGATGGGGTAGCAAAAAAAAATACTGGATTGACGGTGTTAACTAGAATAAGTTAGATGGACATTAACTAAAGACAAACATGGAAAACAAAATGTTCGACACTTGATCTTGCGGTGGACTATATGGTTTATAGCATTTTTACATTTATATAAAAATGCGGGTTTGGTCGATGGCCATTTTGGCCAAGTAGTAATGACCCTGCCTCTTGATCGACGGGTCCTGGGTTCGATTCCCAGTCGGGCCATCATGCAAAAAGCAGATGTTTGTTCTTGGGTCATGGGTGTTCATGACTGTCTTTATGTGTGTTCCAAGGAACTCACCTTTTGTGTGTAGCGTTTATTTCATTAATCATATCCATGTTTCATATCCATGTTTATTTTTCAGTTATCGAGTACGTGGGCCCAAAATGGCGTACCTTCGTGGCCAACATGTCCATCGCAGTCTATTTCACGTTTGCAGCTTGCTTACTCCCCTGGATCGCGTTGGGAGTGGCTGATTGGAGGGTTTATACTCTAGTCACAAGCGTGCCTATCGTACTCTCCATTTTGACACCTTGGGTGGTCCCGGAAAGTGCTCGGTAAGGATTATTAATAGGCCTTTTTATAATTCGAAATTGTATTACCATTGCCTCTCATGCACTAGTGATACTAGAATATTAGAACGTAAGGAGCGATAGTAATACAAATTCTGCCGTGCCGTGCCGTTCGAACTATAAAAAGGCAAATGAGCCGTAAAATAGTAATTCCATGCAATGCTAGAAACCTTAGATGATTTAATAGTTAAGATTTTTATGAGAATCTAAAGAGTTCTGAAGGTTTTTCTGTGTTGTGGCGGGAAGACTTACTGCCCTATCAGCTCTGTACACAATTCAGATTTACTACAGATAGTTGATCGAACGAGCTCGAAGCGCAAACGAAGCGTCTCCGTTTTACCTTGGACAAAAATGGTTTCGTATGTCTGTCCGGCGAGTGTCCAGTTTTTATACTCTACAGGTCGCATTTCTCAACCGATTCTCATGAAATTTTATGAGCAGGTCCGATCATTATAAAGAATTTATTTGACGATACAGTTTTTTTTAAGTAAAAATGCAAAAAAAAAACTGATACAAGGGACACTTCGCCCCCTTCCCCACCACCGGCTTGTCCCTCACCCTCGGGGACTTTCTCAAACCTCAAGGAATAGGTACCAACTTTCAAAACTACACGAATTCATCATCATCATATCAGCCTATTGCAGTCCGCTGCTGACCATAGGCCTCCCCCAAGGTGCGCCACTTTGCACGATCCTCCGCTGTTTTCATCCAGCCACTACCCGCTATCTTCTTTAGGTCATCTGACCATCTGGCTGGGGGGCGTCCTACACTACGTTTGCCAAGACGTGGTCTCCATTCGAGGACCTGTCTACTCCAACGTTCGTCGGTTCTGCGACAGACATGGCCAGCCCACTGCTACTTCAGCTTGCTACACTTTTGGATAATATCCATCACTCCGGTTTTCTGTCGGATGACCTCGTTTCGGATTCTATCCCTTAGCGAGATCCCGAGCATGGAGCGTTCCATTGCTCGCTGAGCGACGTGCAATCGGTGGGTGAACCTCACTGTCATGTTCCACGTACAAGAGACACGAATTATTTGGTCTGATTATTCCAATTTTCTCAGACTATATCGTTTATTTGTAAAATAGTTTTGAAATGTTGGATTGTAGGAAATTAAGTCAACTAAGACGTGCTTTCACTTCCAGATGGTTAATAGCCCAAGGAAGAATAGACGACGCACTGAAAATACTGCAGAAATGTGTTAGAGTCAACGGGAAGAAACTGCCAGATGAGATCCTCAATGAATTTAGAGTAAGTATTTTTTTTTACCGACAGAAAAAGAGGGGTGGTATAGGTTTGACGTGTGTATCTGTGTGTCTGTCTGTAGCATCGTAGCTCCTAAACAAATGACCGATTTCGATGCCGTACTTTTTGTTTGTAAGCTGATATAATCGAAATGGTTCTTAGCCACATTTGTTCAAAATTGGTTTAGCCGCTTAAAAGTTATAAGTAATCGAACGTTGGAGGTGATACAATTTTTTTTTAAATATGCTAACGGGTTTAACCTGGGTGACGTCATGAAGAAACCTAAGGTCCAATTTACCAATACTCTTTTGAAGTTAGTCCACGATTATACTTTACATGATAATGTTTTTTTTTTGTAATTATATTTTACTTTCGTATAAGTCTGTTTTGATACAAATGTTGAGTTCGTCTGTGATACTCGTGTATGTAAGTATTACAGGAACCTGTTTGTATTGTTAAGAGTTAATGTTTGTACTTATGTTGTTGATGTGCCTACTAAATAAATAAAGGGAATATTTTACGAAATTCCTACGGGAACGAAGTCCCGAGCATCTTCTAGTATTAAATTAGTATTCAGAATTGTTTTTTTCTCTACAGGACACAGCAAAAGAAATAGCGAAAGCAGAACAAGAGACAAAGAAGTACTCAGCAGCAGATCTGTTTAAGACTCCTCGGCTGCGGCGCCACAGCCTGTTGCTGGTGGTCATCTGGGTGTCCATCGCGATGGTCTTCGACGGCCACGTCCGTAACGTGGGCTCGCTTGGCCTGGATATCTTTACCACCTTCACTATCGCCACTGGAACCGAGTTCCCAGCTGATATTCTTCTTATACTTACCTTGGATATGTAAGTTTTATTTAATTTTATATTTTTTATGAGGACGTTTAACTCTTAACCTCTATCTTAACCAAGGTCATAGATGAGGCCGACGATGAAGCGAGTTAACCCAGAAAATGCTAGTTAAGGCACTGGTATTCCCATGCACCGACGGAACACAGTAAGCTGTTTGGCGTCGGACTTCGGTAGGAGGGTGGTCGCGAACCAGACGGCCCTTTACAGAGCTTACCACACCGCATGAGACACACCTCAGATTCAGAATAAATTGGTATCGCTGCCTAAGATGGATTGATAGGAATAGAATAGAGTAGAATAATCTTTATTTTAAAGGACACTCAGGATGCCACTTAAAATAAGCCATACATTAAATACATACATTAAAGGATTCAAATACTTACATACACATTCGTTTTTTTGACCCTTCTGACTCTACACATATTCGCAAAGGTGCAGTCTTCCCCAGAGAAGAATAGGAAAGAAACTCCGAGGGTGCTCTTTTTAATCGCATTACAAATTTTCTTATTTTATTAATTTAAATAAATGGAAATAAGTTGCTCAGCTCCAGAGTTATTCAGATATTAAGTCAATTAAAATTAGAAAATAATTGAGTTAAAGAGAGCAAACCCTCGGAGTTCCTTGCCTATTCTTCTTTTCTTCTTCTGCACCTTTTCGGATTGGCGCAAAGATTTTTAAGTAACTTCCTGAGTCCCCGTGTGAGTCCCCTGCAGAGTAGAATAGGAACACACTCTTTCTTACCGAGGTGTCGTACAAGGCGATTAAGGTAATTATGCGAGCAAGTTCATCGGCACACAGAGAAGGAAAACTCTGCAATTATATCAAAACCCTCGCCAACCCGTCTGCCAAGCGTGGTGAGTATGGCATTTACCCCTCATGTTATTGAGGGAGGCCCGTGCCCCAGCAGTGGGGACGTATATGGGCTGATGAAGAAGTAACTTCCTGAATGTTTTATGTAACAAATCTATTTTGTCATTAAATTGACGTGGTAAATTGTGAATTTTTAAGTTTTCTTCAAGCCAACCCTCAATTCTTTTAATTATTGTCGTCATTGGTTTCAGCATTGGCCGGCGCTGGCTGGCTTGCAGCTCCATGATCATCAGTGGGATCTTCAGCTTACTGGCAACGGCGGTTCCTATAGGTAGACCTTACATTTAATGTTACAACTTACAATCAAAATTTAATTAACTTCTATGCTGAAAGAAAACTAAGAATGTGCCAGCTACCTACTCTTTCCAGGTATACAGTAAAAGTTTGTAAGAGGGACGCGAGGGTTTTGCTGTATAATGGGCGGGGTGTGTAGAGTCATAACATCTAAGTGTTCCAAAATCGTCATTCTCACCTGCTAGTGCTAGCGGTGCAATCGGGCGAACATCTTAATATATAAAAGGAGAAACTGACTGACTGACTGACTGACATATCAACGCACAGCCTAAACGGCTAAACGTAGGCACTTGAAATTTGGAAGGACGTAGCTTAGGTACCGTAGAGGTGCACTAAGAAAGGAATTCTCGAAATTCCCACGGGAACGGGAATTAGCGGGAAAATCCTTTTGTATGAAAAATCTAAACCGCTTAAGTTAGACGCTTGAAATGGCATGCAGGTACCTTAGTAAACTTAAAGCTTAGTTGCAACAGGATATTGCAAAATTCCCACGGAAACGGGAGTTAGCGGGAAAAAACTTTTGTATGTAAAAATCTAAATCACGTAAGATAGATGTTTTCAATCTGTGTACTCTGTAGAAAAAAAAATTAACACGCATACGAAGTAGCGGGCATCAGCTAGTCTGACTTAAAGGGCGATCTTTTTAAAAAAAAAATATATTCTTTATTGTATGGACTGCCACACGTCAGGTTACCGCACGCGTGCACTCTGTGCTGTTGCGATAAGAACGCTTTTTCAACGAAAATGAAATAACTTGTTGCGCTGGCCTCTGCACACACATTTTCAAACAGTTCATCGGATACACTGTAACAAAGGCGAGCTTATCTCTATGAGAGGTCTCTTCTAGCCAATCCATCTGGTGTGAGAAATGCAGTACATACTGGCAAAAAAATGCGTGTTAAAAATAAAAGTTTTTTCCGTCGTCATATCCTTTTACTTTTTTCTTGTACAGTAAAGTAGTCATTCATTATCCCTTACAGGTATACCCTCAGCATCCCTAGCCATCATAGGTCGTTTTGCTGTCAACATATCCTTCAACATCGGCTTCCAATACGCGGCTGAACTCCTGCCCACCGTGGTCAGAGCTCAGGGATTGGCCCTGATACATATCACTGGATATATCGCCACCATACTCGTGCCTTATATTGTTTATTTGGTAAGTTTTTTTACACACGCAGAACTCATTGTGGTGACCTTTGTGCCGTTGGGTCTTTTGAAACAACAGGGTGCTCTTCTACTAATCAATTGTGTCTCAATGACGGTTGAAAAACAATGTTTTTTTTATAGACAATGGGTTAGCTCTTGACCACAATCTAGCCCACGGGCGAAGATGCGGTCGAGGATGTAGCAAGCTCACCCAGAAGATGCCTATTCACTCGAACTTTAAAGAGATTCTGGTTGTACGATGACTTTTGCCACCTGAACGGACCATTTTGTCCGTTCAGGTGGCAAAAGTCAGAAATATCGTACCCTTGATGACAACTGCCCCGACCGGCAGCGTCACCGCCAATAAATTGGTCACCTTTATCATTCCACCGCTAATGATTAGTGGTATAGTTAATGTTTACTGAAATAAAGATAAGAATATTTTGAAATTTAATTTTAAACCAAAAAGTCAAGTTTTCTCCTAATCTGGGAGCCAACAAAGGCCCACACTAAGATTTTCCCTTGTGTCGTGGGTGCTTTAGAACACACATATAGACAAACACAAACACCCATGACCCGAGACAACATCTACTTTTTACACAAATATTTGCCCCGACTGGCAATGGAAACCAGAACCCGTCGATCGAGACACAGCGCTACTACCACTAGACTAAACCGGCCGTCATCATAGATAGATAGATAAAATATTTATTCACTCAAAAACCACAGGACACGATAAAACCAAGTAAAGGTAAAGGTACTTACATAGAAGAGAATATATTATAAAGATATTTTAATTTTGAACCAAGTACTTACCTATAATTTGTTTTTGTCTGCCTGTTTTTGTTAAGTTATTTTTTATCTGTTTTCCAGGCAACAATAGCAAACTACATCCCCCTACTTATCCTGGGAGCTTTAGGCATATTTGGGGGGGTTCTCTGCCTATTCCTCCCGGAGTCTATGGGTCAGAACATGCCGCAGACAATTCAGGATGGTGAGGACTTCGGGAGACACCAGAGGTTCTGGGACTTCCCTTGCTGCCAGAGGTAATTTTTCTACATACATAAATACATACGCTCACGCATTTAATCCCTAACAGGGTAGGCAGAGCATCTGAGGTTCTAGCGAACCGCACTTGATGCCACGTTGTCTAATGGTGCGAGGTGATCAGCCTGAAAAACTCTCGCATCCTATTTACCAGACTGTTACTTTATACCTGGGAAAAATAGGTAGCTGACACATTATAAGTTTTTCTTTCACTCCCAGTCGAGCATGGAAGAACTTTTCTTCACTAAATTATAAAGAGGAAAGATTGATTGTTTGTTTGTTTGCATTGAATAGGTTCCGAAACTACTGGATCGATTTGAAAAATTCTTTCATCATTAGAATGCTACATTATCCCTTAGTAAAATAAGCTACATCATTTTCCCGAATTCCCACAGGAACGAAGTCCCAGACGGAATGCTTAATAGAATATGTTCCGCCAAATGACTCTGATTTAGTTTAAGCGACTATAATTTACGGCACGGTTTAAAGTTTTATAGGGATACGAAGCGCTTAGTAGCGATTTTTTAAAATAAATTGAAAGTACTTACAAATATATAAAACTATTTTTCTTTTCAGGAAGAAATCGATCAGTTAAACGAAGACCGTTGGAGCGAAGAAAAACCCGAGAAAATGACAAAAATTACGAATAAATTTTATTTAAATTTCCTATTCCATTTTTCATTTTTTTTCCTTCAGTAAAATGCCTGTTGAAATTATCTTGTGCAACACTCTGCATACCCGAATGTGTTATCAGCCCTTAGACATATAAGTCCCCACCGAGGGGCACGGGCCTCTCTTTGAAAAATTTAAAAGGTTTAAACGCCAAAGTCCACCACGCCGCTGGCCCAATGCGGGTTGGTGGACCGCGCGCATTTCAAAAACGAATTCATCACATTGTTTTCCTTCTCTGCTGAGAAGGAGTGATTACCAATGGGCTATCCTATTTTATTTTATTTTGCATTTTTTTCCCATAACCTTCAGTAAAATGGTATTCTAAGGACTATAGGGTAGGTCTTGTAAGTGAGAGGTACCGAGTTCGATCCCTAGTGCCGCTAGGAACCGATGACTCGTTTTCTGAGTTATTTGAATTAGTTGCACACTAGCTGATACTCTTGCAGTGTGGGAAAACATCGTGCTTAAATCTGCACATCCAGGAGACTGAATGTGTAACCATGATCCAATCCGGTGAGGTTCCCCTGTCAACAGGGTCACGGAGGTCAGAGGCAGTCACTTCATTTTTTTCTGAATCTGAGGTGTCGTCCTATGATCTGAATCGGTGTGGTAGGCTCTGTAAAATGCCGTTTGGTTCGCGACCACCCTCCTACCGTAGTCCGACGCCAAACAGCTTGCTGTGTTCCGTCGGTGCGTGGGAGTACCAGTGCCTATATAGGCATTTTCTGGGTTAACTCATCGTCGACCTCATTTTTAGGGTTCCGTACCTCAAAAGGAAAAAACGGAACCCTTATAGGATCACTTTGTTGTCCGTCTGTCCGTCCGTCCGTCCGTCTGTCAAGACCCTTTTTCTCAGGAACGCGTGGAGGTATGAAGCTGAAATTTATATCAATTACTCAGGTCTACTGTCCCTTGAAGCTGTGAAAAAATCAAACTTCTAAACCAACGCAATCAAAAGATACAGCCGTTTATGCCGCAAATTTCCGCAAATTTTCGACACTCGCAAAGGAATCAAAACCTACAGGGTACTTCCCGTGAACACAGAATCTTGAAATTTGGTACGAAGCAACGTCTTATAGCACAGATAAAGGAAAAATTGCGAAAACCATAAATTTTTAATTACATCATATCATAAAAATATTTTTAATATTTTTAAACTTACTACCCCTTTCCTCATGAACGCGTTGAGGTGTTAAATTGAAATTCATATCAAATACTCAGGTCTACAATACCTTTAAGCTAGGTTTCTACGGAACCCTCGGTGCGCGAGTCCGACTCGCACTTGGCCGTTTTTTTTGACCTTTACGGTCAAGATTGAGGTTAAGGGTTAACCCATCTTATAATTAAAAAAATACAAGCCGCGCGCGGTGCGTTTGTATGAAAATAACCTACTTCCCCTTTTTATACTATGGGTCAGATCTCTACATACCCATAATATATATTGGGTCACTACACTCCCATCACAAGTGTCTATGACTACTTACTGGGAAGCCCCGATTTTATATGTAGGTCAGGACAGCTGAGACATGTCGCCCGGAGAGATCTCGCATATTCAGGTCGATAGCAAATCGTTTGTGACGACAAACAAGCAAACTTTAATCGTTTGTGACGGTATACTTTCGCCAAAAAATCAAAAAAACATGGTTCAGCCAGCCGGATTTTGCACTTTTTGGAGCACATCAGATCTCAGCTCCTGAAGGGTTTTCGGGATTCGTTCCTGATCAAAAGGAATGTGACGCGTATGTGACAGAAATCCAAACTGATTTCATCTATCGTGATGCAATACTTTTGGAGAAATCTTGAAAAACAAGTGTCCAGCCAGCCTGATATCCGGCTGGCTGAACCACTTGTTTTTCGTCGATTTCTCGCTAACTAACGCGTTTCACTCTGAACTTTTTTAATCAAAGGTTTGTGATGGCAATGTGACAGGGTACCAAGCAGGTTTGAACGCCCGTAACGCATGCACTTTTGAGATATTCCAGAAAACTAAATGGTTCAGCTGGAAAAAGTCAGGCCAGCTGAACCACCTGTTTCTACCACTTCCAGGTGCGCTACACTCGAGGAATCTAGACCAAAGGTTTGTGACAGAGATGATAAATACGATGGTTCGTTTGTGATGGCTCAAAATGCAGCCCAAAAAAAGTTATAACCGATTCTTTTTTTTCCATACATTGATTCAACTAGGTGACCATGCTTTCAGTATTGCAAGGACAGTCCCTAATTGAATTAAATATTGAAGCATTAATAGAATGAGCAAGGCGCCGTGTAGATGACTAAAATTATATTAACAATTAAATTAAACAATACTATGTAAGTCATCTTTCAATATCACCTAATAAGGTAGGTACACTTAGACCAGGGGTGGCCAACCGGTCGATCGGTCGATCGTGGCAAGGCGAAAAAATAAAAAAATAAGTATTTTCTCTTAATATAATAAAAAAAATACTACATGATTGTGTACTGAACTATGCTGTTTCAATTAAGATTTCAAGAAGTATGTAATTGGTAGATCGCACAGGG
The DNA here is from genome assembly GCA_949987775.1 of Aproaerema taeniolella. Taxonomy (NCBI): domain Eukaryota; kingdom Metazoa; phylum Arthropoda; class Insecta; order Lepidoptera; family Gelechiidae; genus Aproaerema; species Aproaerema taeniolella. Next base: position 4,310,961 of record OX465272.1, read on the forward strand.
TTTCGTTAGTAAACAGGAGATCTTGGGTATAATCAAGTTGGCCACCCCTGACTTAGACGATAAATTATATTGCGCCGCTATGCAAACGAGGGCTTTTTTGGCACTAACTTTTTAAATACAATCAATCTCCAAATAATTTAGTCAGTCACGCTTATGGACAATATTTATGGAGTACTTTATGTAATACCGTCCTAACCTAGTGTATTTTTTTTAATAAAAGGAACTACATTGTTCGTGGTCGAACATTTTGGAGGAGTGACGACCAATCAGGATATTGTAAATAACACAGCCAATAATATTTTATTTAATCCTAATTTGACAAACTTGGAGCCATCTTTGCAATTTTGCAAATTCTTTTTTCTCTAGTTTCTTTTGTCGGATGGTGGCCATAGAGTAACTTATATAGTGATGGTGGCCGCACCACACTGAGCTTAATATCAAAGAGGATATAATTTCACTAATTTTTAAATAATATTATCGTGATATTATCAACTATTGCCGCTCGAGAAAGAGGTAAGTTTTCATCGAATTTATGTAGTTCTTCTGGTTAATTAATTGCCGCTGTCGATATTTCTTGTGTGCTCGTTACTCGTTTCAGAATGTATATGTGGCCGCCCTTAGTAACTAATAGTTAATATTTTCTCAATCTGTGATTACAAGGTAATTAAGACTTAAATTGTTATGCATAATTAGTGAATATTGAGTAATATTTTATAAACTGTTAATTAAAATGTGATTTAAAAAAATTATGTTATTTTATTTTATATGTATTTTCATAACATAACCTTTTCTGATTATAAGGCCAGGCCACAGCAACTACCAACACTGAACGCCCCACGCTAAAAATACTAAAGGTAAGTAGGTGTATGTAAGTAACAAAATTAAGAGAATAAATACTATTATTCTTTTGATCTAAAAATAATATGTCTAGAAGTTAAATGAACAACAAATTTGGTCCCACATTTAAATATAATAAATATGTACAAATTAGCCAATCAGTTTGTTTTAGGCATGACAACTGCGATTAAGTCATTGACAAACTGTTGGAAAAATCAACCGCGATGGAAACCCTTCGTACGTAGCATTTTTTAGCTTGATTCACAAGTGACTTGTTTTTATTCGTAGCTTTTGGCTCATCATTCTTGGATATTATCCTCTTGTGTGCGGTGCGTAACCAGTACCGCCGCATTAAGAAGTCATAATAATATTGCACGCAGTCATTCGTTCTCATTGCGCAATATAATTTATCGTCTAAGTGTACCTACCTTATTAGGTGATACTGAAGGATGACTTATATAGTATTGTTTAATTTAATTGTTAATATAATTTTAGTCATCTACACGGCGCCTTGTTCATTCTATTAATGCTTCAATATTTAATTCAATTAGGGACTGTCCTTGCAATACCGAAAGCACGGTCACCTAGTTTAATCAATGTTTGGAAAAAAAAGAATCGCTTATAACTTTTTTTGGGCTGCATTTTGAGCCATCACAAACGAACCATCGTATTTATCATCTCTGTCACAAACCTTTGGTCTAGATTCCTCGAGTGTAGCGCACCTGGAAGTGGTAGAAACAGGTGGTTCAGCTGGCCTGACTTTTTCCAGCTGAACCATTTAGTTTTCTGGAATATCTCAAAAGTGCATGCGTTACGGGCGTTCAAACCTGCTTGGTACCCTGTCACATTGCCATCACAAACCTTTGATTAAAAAAGTTCAGAGTGAAACGCGTTAGTTAGCGAGAAATCGACGAAAAACAAGTGGTTCAGCCAGCCGGATATCAGGCTGGCTGGACACTTGTTTTTCAAGATTTCTCCAAAAGTATTGCATCACGATAGATGAAATCAGTTTGGATTTCTGTCACATACGCGTCACATTCCTTTTGATCAGGAACGAATCCCGAAAGCCCTTCAGGAGCTGAGATCTGATGTGCTCCAAAAAGTGCAAAATCCGGCTGGCTGAACCATGTTTTTTTGATTTTTTGGCGAAAGTATACCGTCACAAACGATGAAAGTTTGCTTGTTTGTCGTCACAAACGATTTGCTATCGACCTGAATATAAGAGATCTCCCCGGGCGACATGTCTCAGCTGTCCTGACCTACATCTGCCTCCTAGTAATCCATACCAGGCAGCGACATTTTTTTTTTTTTTTCTGAATCTGAGGTGTCGTCCTATGGTCTCATGCGGTGTGGTAGGCTCTGTGAAGGGCCGTCTGGTTCGCGACCACCTTCCTACCGAAGTCCGACGCCAAACAGCTTGCTGTGTTCCGTCGGTGCGTAGGAGTACCAGTGCCTTATAGGCATTTTCTGGGTTAACTCGCTCTATCGTCAACCTCATCTATGACCTTGGTCAAGATTGAGGTCAAGAGTTAACCCTTCTTTTAATAACAAAAAATATATAAAAGATTAAAAAAAATAAAAATAGTAGTCAGAATTACTATTCTAAAGCGGAACAAAACAAGTAAATTCCTAGTAATAAAATATTTTATAAGTCAAGATAAATACAATAGATCTAAAAAATATTTAAATAAGTATAAATATATATAAATATTCAGACGTACATAACCAATCACAAGGAGAAACAATCATTTATCAGAAGCAGGAATAAAACCCCAGAGTTTTTCAGGGACTTTTGAAAAGAGTCCACAGAAGGAGCAGCCCTGACAT